>LDEV01002405.1:466-10594 GCA_001014755.1 Blastomyces silverae
CCTATGAGGATGGGTTTAGAAATGTCTATTCATTGAATCATTGAGTGATGCTTTACGTTGTAGTTCTTTTCTCGCCGCAGTCAGATTCGTGCAAGTCCTGATTTCAAAGAGTTTCTTCATATTTTCCCTCCACAGATGTTTAGCTTGTTAAAAGAAAGAATACAACAATATAAAATAAAAATCAATAGGGGAAAGAAAAGAAAAGAAAGGGTTAGATAAATGACATTATTCCTTGATTGTAAAAACGCCGATACATCCTATTTTCGTTAATTATATAGCTTCATTTCAAATGAAATCGCCGGAAAAAAGAAATTGCCAACTGCACTTAGTAAGGGGACATTTACTAGCAGTTTCAGACAACAAAAAGTACCTTCGCCGGAAGCGCGGGGTCAAAAGCTTCCAAATCCTCCAGACATTGGATACAGAACCTATCATTGACGAAGACACGGTCGCCTCGCCGGATTGCAATAACCGCGATCGATAGCCTTGCCAGCCAATTATTATGCGTCATCGCCACTGACGGCGTGTCAGGTCGCTCGAGGAATTCATCCCAATTCGTAATGCAGGAGATTTCCTTGTCCACAAAGTCTCCAACCGTTGCATTTTGGGTAGCAGTAGTAGCCGTGGAGGAAGGCGTATGTGCACAACCCGATTTGAAGAAGAACTTATGATCGAATTGCCCGCAGCCGTTTTTGAGGGAGTCGAGGACATCGAGATCGGCAATCCATCGCCCATTGTCGTTTACTGACACGACTGATTCGACAACATACGCCTCGGCGTCTCGGTGGCCGCGGCCCAGGTCGATAGGGGCAGACCAGTCCGTGAAAGAGAGGTGGAGAGTTGTTCCTCTGAAGGTATCCTCAAGCTGGCCTTCA
This sequence comes from Blastomyces silverae, assembly GCA_001014755.1. NCBI lineage: Eukaryota > Fungi > Ascomycota > Eurotiomycetes > Onygenales > Ajellomycetaceae > Blastomyces > Blastomyces silverae. Next base: position 1,342 of record LDEV01002405.1, read on the forward strand.
TATAAGGGATGATCGATGGATCTCCAATTGTCGAGTTCGGGTGTCATGACTTGGGGGACAGGGGGAGGAACAAGGAGGAGGAGCCCATGCTTTCCGACATTCCCAATCATATGCCGGATGTTGCTGGCCGCCACCTTGTCGGAAGGATCACAAAGAAGAGGAGCACTGATGTATAAGGAGTCTCCTGACGATAGAGCCATAACATTTTCGAATTTGGATGGCGGAAGGTTGACTGTTCCTGTGTCAAAATAAGAAATACATGCAAATTGATATTCCCGTGAGGCATGCACACTTTTCCAAACACTCATGGTTTTCACCCAGTGTGCATCATATAATTTCTGCGAAATAACATTGGGATTGATAGTTGCTCCTTGACCAAGCGCTTTGTATACTTCGTGAACTTCTGCGACCGCATTCAACGAAGTAAAATAGTCATCATAATTTTTAGCGCGCTGGCTCTTTTCCGAGTCAAGTTGGTAATTGTTTTTGGCGGGATAAAGCTGTTGTGCAAGCTTTTTGCGGTCAACTCTCCCTCGTTCAAGGATCCGTCTAATGTCATCGAAGCGGAGAGACTTCTTGGGCAAATTAGGTTTCCGGGCCCACAAAGGGGCGCTTGATGCCTGCTTGTACGCTTCGTAAAGGTCAGAAATAACAAAAAGTGAGGCTGAGTTGGGATCGCCGACGAAGTGATGGTAGGTGAGCGTCTTTGTGGCCGAATCATTCCCATTATCGCCTGGAGAGGTTTTCTCTGAGGATCCTTGCGAACCCGCTGTCTCCTGTTGGCGCTCATGAAGAGCAGCGCTAAATCCGCCTGATTGTTGTAATTGCCATTGATAATCTGACATGTCAAGTAAAGTTATGACTTTTGATTTGTTGGATTGAGATTCCATGGAATTAACACGCGAGTCAGAGAATACATTCCCTTGCAACCTCTCATCGACCCAGCGATGGTGGGTTTTCTGAGCTACCTGCCCGGATTTTATGGTGCGAGGCAACGCTGTAGCGTAGTGAGTAATAACGGTTTCGGTTTTTACTCTGCCAGGTGAACTGCTTGAAACGGTTATTGTTGGGGCTTTTTCGGATGTATCACAGACGGCCAGCGGTTCACATAGTTTGGTCTTCTCTCCTTCTCCCCCCTCTTCTTCTTCTTCCTCTTGTTGTTGTTGTTGATTGAGAAGACCTTTGAATCGGTACCTAATTATTACCTCATCTGCTCGAGCCTCGGGGAAGAAAGCGGGAGCATATTCCCTTAGAATATCAATCCTATCTTCATCATCCGTTAATAGCGGCAGGAAGACTTCGAACTGCATAAGAGAAAAGAGAGGCTGGGGATGAGAATTAGAATCGCATAAAAAACTCGAACCCCTCCTCCGCGCGAGATTGATTAGTTTGAGAAGTACGGCGCGGTCGACGTCCTTTGCTTCTACCAACATACAAGCTGCCGATGCAACGATATCCAGCCATTTTGGGTACCGCTGGCCTTGAACAGCCTTATGAAGGGTAATAATCATCCTCGCTGCTTCCGTAGCATTACGTCCACTGGCACCCCACCCTGCAATGATCGTGCCTAGGACGAGGACGCCGAACTCGTCGATAGTCACGCGCGTTGCAGCTTCACTAAGGGTTGCATGAGCTTGGACTGGATCACCATAATATCTGCGAGGTGGCATTATGTTAAAATATTGGCACGATGCAAGAATAGAAAGGGCGGTTGAGGAAAGTACATGTACATACTTCATGTGTGCCAATGGCAAGGACCAGTAGACGCCACGTTGGCCTTGCGCTGGGGAACTTTCTAAGCCGATAGTAAGAATGACACCCTTGGGGAAAATGTTATCGTGTTGGGAAATGAATTTGTCGCCAAAAGCCTTATGTCGGATTAGTATTAGTACTCAATTATTTGGTGAAAAAGGCAAACAGACAGGCGAGCGAGTGGAAGAGGTAAGAAAGCAGTATAGTAAAGGATATAACTTTGGCTTTCGATTAATGCAACTTACAGCAATATCAGGATACAAATGCCAACTAGAGAGAGCGAGGAGGAGTCCTCCATCGTTGGCATTTTGAGATTCCCCCTTTACCAGACGCTCCATTCCCACCAATGCAGATCTCCAGGCATCGATTGTGCTCGCATAGGTAGTAGGCTTTGCATTAACACAGACGGTTATATTATCGAGAATTAGTTTCACTTGTGTTTGCTCAATCTTCTTGGCTTGGTCGGCACGTCGCAGCCATGCGCGCGCACTATTATCCCATTCTGCAAGCTGTTCCCGCGATATTTGAACGTGCGACGCCAAAAGATCGCCATACCCGAGTGGTTCGGCGTGGTTCACCGTCCCGAGCGCTTTCTTGCGTTCGGCAACTAACTCTGACCAGATCGAAATTGCTTCTGGCGCAGACCATACTCGGGCGCTGTGACGATCATCGTTGTTTGTGTTTTAACAAAAGCCAATATCCAAAAATAACACCCCCAAAAAATATTAAAAGGGCCATGACCTACATCATGCATGCTAACAAATGAACCGATATGGCAGGGCTCCCAGACGTGGCGGCCGCCCATATCGATGTTCCGTCCGCTCCAATATAATCCGCGAAAATACCATCACTTCGCAGGCCTTGCGGGTTAATATCAGACGAGCCCGCAATCTCGGACACTCGTTTCCCATATGCCTCCTCTAACTTCGGGGTGGAAGGAACAACTTGTGCAAATAGAGCACCAAGCTTCCTCGCGGTGATATGCGTAGGCCCGATCTCGGCGGATTCTCGACGATGGCGGGACAGGGAGTTTCCCAGGCCAAGAAATTCCTTTGGGGCTTCCAGCTTTTCGAGATGTTAGCAAATTGAGTAACATAAGAAAGGCATGGGGTTTTAGCTACTTTAACCAGACTGAAATCGAAATTCAAGTTCGCGAAAGCTAGAGTGGTCTCAACGGTTGGAGCTGTGAGTGACGGGACAAAACGGCTTATGGAAACCATCTTGGTAAACCAGAAATTCAGGGGAAATATTTGATGTTGGAGCTGAGATTTTGAGATTTTGAAGCATAACATCGAGATGCTTGCCCCGCATGCAGCCCGCTTCCCACCCCGCCTTTAGCTTCACCCGACTCATTTCGTCGCAAGCCACAGAGTTGGGACGTTGGGGCCAATTAAACACAGTCGGCTCATATTGCTGCTCAAATTTTTTTTTTTTGCAGAAGCTGCAGGCCAAAGGTCCCAGTTAACTAGCCTCGTATTTTCATCCTAAAAATTAAAGTGCTGGCTGGGATTGATTGCACCGCGAATTAAATCAGCTCCCCTTGTAAAACTACATGCAACAAAAAAAAAGTTTAGACAAAATGTAGTAATGCTGAGGTGGAGTAGCGTATAGCAGTTGATATCTCAATTTGCAACCCGGTGCAACCGAAAGCCGGCGGATCTGTTCATCAAATGTGTGGCTACCACGATAAATATTCATGGCATCATATCTTCATAGCTCCCAAACCCTCATTGATTCCTTGAACCCACTCAGCGGGTCCACTTCGCATAGGCCCACCGCACCCGCTCCAAGATCCGCAATTGCCGCGCAACACCAACACGCACATTCAAAAGCTCATGAATATCCTCTCTGAACTCATGATATGTAGCTCCGGGTAGAAGATTCTGAGCCCTTTGCGTGAGGATATCGGTTTCGCAGATCAGTAGGCCATGGTCCTTGTAGGAGAGGATGCCGTCGTGGGTTATGGAAGAGGCGGTCAGGACGCGATCGACGGCGCTGGTTGTGGAGTACATACGGTGAGTTCGTTTGATGCATATATATATGTTTGGGAAGTGGCTAGAATGTGGTGGGTGGAACATACCTCAGTGCGCGGGTCATTTCTTCTTGTTTCTTCCCCCGTCGGAGGCCTGCCCTGTTTCCGAATGCTCCACTTACCCATGTGAGTGCGGCGTAGGAGACAAGGATTCCCGGCGTAAGGCCGACAAATCTGGAGAAAAATGAGTGAGCGAGTCTTCTAGGTGCAAATGAAGACGAAGTATGGAGAGAAGAAGTTACCCAAAAACCAATTCTTGGCTCTTCAACAGCGCGTCAATGCCACCGATTGCAATCTCAACGTCCACTTTGGTTTTCTGAATCTGTATCAGCAGCGCACGAATCAAATCTCCCCGCACTGTTCCAACGAACGGCTTTCGTAGATCCCGCTCGTATGCTTTTAGCACGGGAGTTAGGTCCCCCTCTTTAACCTTGGAGCGGAGCAGATCGATATCTGATTGAGTCCATGATTTATGATCCGAGACGTCCTTGGCGAAGTCGACGACCATCCTCTCGAGGCTGGCTCGATCCGCTTCCAGACTGCCTTTGCTCATTATGGCGACTTCACTCGTCTCGTCGTGCCGTATTGTCCCGACGAGCCTCCTTAAGGGCTCTATGACCCAATTCGCCCAGAAATCAACCGTTGTGGAACCAAGTTCGGAGATCCAGGTCCATATTTCGGCGCGTCTATTTGTTAACGTATTTAGGATTGTTCCGAGAGAAAAACACAGGGCCGACGCAGGTATCCAGTAGCGTATGATCTTAGAAGGGTAGCCGTATTTTTTGATCAGAGCCTTAGTAGATGTCCGTTGGCTGGGCAGAGATTCCTCTAGGACATGTATGAGTTGTTGAAAGATGTGCGACGGATGTTCTACTTCCGGGACCCGATGTTCAACACCCGCAAACACAGTGTCTTCAAACACGGCAATCTTGCCATCACCAACGCCATCGTTTTCCAGGACGACACGCAGAAGAACGACAGTCCGTCGAACAACATCTTTCCAGTCTCCAAGATTCTCCACATAGCCATTACTAGCGTACCCAGAGTCTTCTTCATCCTCCATCTCAAAGATAAGGCCTTCCTCCACAAGCAGTCCAATGGCACACGCGTTAATCTCCCGAATCTTCTTCAAATGCTTCCGTTTCGATCGAACCTGAGAGCGCGACAACGCAAACGGCGACAAAATCCTCATCATCTGCGACTGCACCGGGGACCGCTCCTTGATGCTCTGATGGACAAGGTTATAGAAATTCCTCCAGCGGCCAGACAAAGACCCAGATGAAACGCCCAAGTCCATATCCAGCGCCTGCAACCGGCGCCGCCGGAACGTGTGGAAGACATCCTGCGCCTGATGCCAGAGCCTAACCGGTAGCATCTGCATGGTATATAGGCCGGTGTAGAAATGGGAGCTCAGAACTTCATCCCAGTACCATATGCCATCATTTAGCGGCATGCTGTCTTGAAGCAGCGCGCGCATTACCAGCCCCAGCGTCTGCACGGTGGCCTTTGCGGCGATGATCCATTCAAGATCTGTAATGTAGCCATCTTCCAGCCCTGCAGCAGTGGCTTGGAGGGAGGGCGCCGCTGATTGGTGCAGAAGCTGCAGGAGATGGGAGCGAGGCAGGAGGGGACGTGAGGGGGAGCCTGCGGAGAGTGCTCTTGCGATTGCAGTCAGCGCAGTGATGGTCTGCTGGGTTGTTGCGGAAGCTTTATCGTGCACGTCCGATGGCTTTTCGGCGGCAGTAGTTGACTTCTGGGCGGATTCCGAGATGTGCAATTGGATCCTGTCGATCTGTGCATCTAGCCGTCGAACTTGCCTGGGATTTAGGTCGGAATTAGAACGAGCGACGAGCGGAGCAACGGGGGGTAGTGTAGTATAGTGCAGTGTAACCTTCCAATCCCGCTTTCTAATCTATATAGAGGAACGAGACGGAGGATTAACTACGTCAGCGGGGAGGGCTTACTCGGATATTATTGACATGTTCGTGCTTGACCAGGAAGCTATTCTAGTTGAACTTCATCTGGTTAGGAGTATAGCAACATCGGGGTGCCATTTAAGAATAAAGTAGAGTACACAATGAGTTTTTTCCTGAATACGGAGTTCCATATCAGATGTTTCTTTCTGGAGAGAAAAACAAGGAAGAGTTGGATGATGATGCAAACAAGACAAACTAGCTACATCGGGCAGGAAGCTCCAAAAGTGGATCTGGAATTCCAGCTTCACCAAGACAGCGACCGGGAAACCGCTTGGAGGAATAAACGCCTTGCTGGAGAGCTAGGTATGTAGCTAGGTAGCTACAGCCTACAGTCAAGTATGTTCTTGTTAGTGCGGTATCTGTTTTTGAGGGGATAAAATTGACTGATTCTTGATTCTTATGGCTATCTGAACAACATGCCATACTCTGGATAACCTCCGGATCCAATCTCACACGGATGAGACCATAAACCCGCTCTGTAGTCCGTCTGCCCGTCCCAACCGTAAGATCGTGGACATCGCCATGGCCTGATTGTAAGGTGATCCGTGGTCTGGACTTCTCCTCCTGTCTGGTTGTGTGGATATGTCCCACAGAGTGTTTTCTGTTTTTTCTGTACATATGTATCTGCCTGTTTCGGAACTGGTTCGGTTCGGACCTCGGGATGCGATGATAAGACCATCATACGGTGCCTGACTAAGCAGAGCAGAAGAAGCGCTAGTCTGCTTCCGGTTAATCAGGGGGTCAGGGCTGTCCCGGTCCATGAAATCCCAAGTGCCGAACTGGTAATTACGTTGAAATACACGTACCTGTTGAAGGACTCGTAAACCCCGTGTTCTTATTGGTTAACTCCAGTAAATAGCATACACAAGCGCTGTTTGCGTACACGGCGATTCACGCTTGGCGGGCGTTAGTCAGCAATCAGTCCACCCCGGATCCTTTCTGCCCCAAAAATTATATTTCTTTTATCTTCCCATTTCTTCATTCTTCATCCAGCCAACGACTTCGACAACAACGATTGCTGCTGATACCACAATCACCTGGCTGGACATATAATAGGAAAACATCCCTTCTTCCCTGGGATATTTTCGTGTCTAGCAAACACCGTTTAGATACTGGCCACGACTTCAAAATGTGAGTGTTTTCATTCCATCCATTGCGCTGCTGCCCATGGAAGCCCCCCTGGCTAGCCAAATATGCTAACATCGCCCTCCTTTTCACAGGAATTCCACCCTCCTTTCTCCTTCCCAGGGGGGGACCTACTGGGGCCAATTCGAGGAAATCTCAAAGTACAATGTCCATCTTAATTTCGCAGAGCGAATGTGGGCTGCCTGGTATGCCTTCATGCAAAACGATGTCCTCGCCACGGGCATCTTGTCCTTTGGTATGCACGAGATTGTCTACTTTGGACGCGCCCTCCCCTATATCATCATGGACAAAATACCTTACTTCCACAAATATAAGATCCAAAGGGTATGTTTAAAAGCGAGCACGCACGTCTATTCTCTCCCGTATACCATTGCTTTTTGTGCTAACATGGGTAATCTCACACCCATCAGGACAAAATCCCGACTCTGAAGGAACAATGGAATTGCGCCAAACTCGTCCTCCTTAGTCATTTCACCGTTGAACTCCCACAAATTTGGTATGTTCTTCAAACCAATTTTCAAACCGAACAAATTTATATCTGTATCTTTTTTACTTACACTTACCGTGTAGGTTCTTCCATCCCATGGCCCAATACTTCGGCCTCGAAACCACCGTCCCTTTCCCCTCCCCTTGGACCATGGCCTACCAAATCGCAATCTTCTTCGTCATTGAAGATGCCTGGCACTACTGGTCGCACCGCGCCCTGCACTGGGGCCCTCTGTACCGCAGCATCCACAAGATTCACCACCAATACTCTGCTCCCTTTGGCCTTGCCGCTGAATACGCCTCGCCCATCGAAGTCATGATCCTCGGCATCGCCACCGTCAGCGCGCCCATCCTCTGGTGCGCCATCACCGGCGACCTGCACCTCCTCACCATGTACGTCTGGATTGTCCTGCGTCTGTTCCAGGCCATCGATGCGCACAGCGGCTACGATTTCCCCTGGAGTCTGCATCATTTCCTGCCCGTCTGGGCCGGCGCGGATCATCATGACGTCCACCATGAGAAGTTCATTGGCAACTTTTCGAGCAGCTTCCGCTGGTGGGATTACTGCCTTGACACGGAGTATACACCCGAAGCTGTGAAGAGGTGGAGAGAGAAGAAGATTGCGCAGTCGGCGAAGAAGGCGCAATAGTTCTTCCTAGTTGACGTCTATTTACCCTTTTTCTACCGTCCTCCTAGTTCCGGCGCGCAGAGATCCTAAGTGTGTGACTGAGCTCTTTTTACTCTCTTGTCGCTCGGCATATCCCAACAATATCCTCCATCTACCCTTCTAGCGCATTGCTCTATTCGGATATTTCGTTTATGTCATCTTTCAATTCTCGTCATTATTTTCTCCTTCCTTCCTGTTGCTTTTGGGTTAGCGCCCGAACAGGGATTATTCTATGTGTTTCGTTGCTCTGGAGTAGCTATGCTGCCTAAGCCCAAATACCGCCCACCTACCCAAACACCCGCTTTTTCGATACTTAATTACCCTTCTGTCTCCCTCACATAAATATTTTTTTGTAATCGTATTATATAGTCCCTCTGTTTTGTTTTCATAAGTTTTGTTAATCTTTTCTTTTCCCTATTTTATGTTCGTATTGTTATTATTATATAGATTAGATGAAATATTAAATACATGAATTAATGGTTCAAAAGAAAAAGCGAAAAGAGATTGCTGATGATATTTGTTTAAGTAGAGCAATTGTATGGCAAGAATGAGAGGAATGGCAGCAACTGAACATCCATCCATGGAAAGCCAAGATTTGGCAGTCTTGGCATCAACGACCGCTTGATTATATAAGCAACTTGATTTTTTGAACATCCATCTCGAAAAAAGTTCTGGTATTGACCCTCCCCCAGCTGAGAAGCCTGCCTATCGCTAGCAATTTACTTGTTCCGCTCAAAGGAGAACTGCAACAATATTTTTTCCCGCCTACCCCTCGTCTGCCGCGAAAGAAAGAAAAAAGTCTAGCCAATATGGGCATCCAGAAGAGAACGCGCAAGTTCGCTCAGGTTCGTTGCCTCGATCCGAGTTACTGCTAGCAGAAAGAAATGACCGAAAGTAGCTAACGGATTAATTCATATATAGGTGAAAAGAGCAATTGGTAGCCGTGACGGTCGGTTGTATGTTTATACCGCTACTTTTTTTCAACCTTCTTTCCTGTTGCAGAGCAAGAGTTCTATATATTCGCCCGTCGCTGCTGATCATGCAGGCCATGGAAGCTAACCATTCTATCCCAATCACACAGAAAGGAGAACCAAGCAAAAGCACCACAAAAGGGGAAAGACGAGAAGAAGAATGATGACCTCGTCCGAGAAATGTAACACCACCCTTCCCCCCCCCCCCCGCCCCCCCCCCCCC
>LDEV01002407.1:1913-40398 GCA_001014755.1 Blastomyces silverae
TAGCTCTCGCCCACATCGCGGTTAAGCCATGCAAATCATAATGCACGATGATGTACATCATTCATGATTACCAAACCCACGAAAACCGTCACTCATTCTCCGCGAACTCGTTCCGCAACCCCACCCCCTTCTCGCTGATCCCTCTCACCCGTTCAATCGCCCTTTTCAAGTTTTTGTTTGAAGGGGGGGGGAAAAAAAGAAGAAGAAGGGTGAAAGCGAGGGAATCCATGCACCTGAACGAGCTACCCCACACTACCCATTCTGACTTTTTCCTCGAAAGGAGGGGCAAGGAGTTGGTTGCACCCAGGCGCGAGCGGCTGTCAATGCTGAAAAGATCATATAGTCTTTTCTTTGATTTCACTCACTCTCTCTCTCTCTCTTTTTTTTATTTATTGTATTTTATTTTATTATTTTCTCTCTCTTCAATTCCCGTATACTCCTTGGCTGCGATGCAAGTGTTTGCGATAAAGTTCCGGATCTTCCAACGTCCTGCTAGTGAATATGGAGCTTCCCCGGATTTCTCGGCTTTTGGTTGGTTTGTTTGTTTGTTGGTTGGGGCCTTCATACCCCTTGTGGGATCGGGAAGATCGTAGTGAGAAAAGGGGATAATTTCTTTGGTTTGCGGCAACACGTCGTTGGTGAAATATGTTAATTATATGAAAAAAACAAAAAAAGATATGATGTGTTTTGAGTGGAGTGGAGGAGGGTGAGGAACCCTTCGGTACTTTAGAATGCGGATGTCTGGATCGTATTGATGGCGCTTGTTGGAACTTTTGCTCGCTCATAATCTACCATCCGGTTCGCCTTTGAATCGCTGTACGCGCTTTTGTTCCCAGCTATCAAGATCTTTGGCCATGAGTTTCTATATGGTGAGGCAGTTCGTTTGATGTCAGTAACAGGATGAACAAAGTTGGAACCTTCGTAAGTGGGCAGAGGGGAAGGATCGCGAATATTAATTTTTTAAAAAATAAATAAATAAATAAATAAGTGAAACGAACATAATATTCCTCCTTCTCGCTCCCTAGCACTCTCCGTCGTGGATTCCGTTTGAGCTGTGCATCATCGCCATCTGGTCCCTTCAGGCCCAGCCCCATTGCCTCCTCCTGACTCACTTGCTGGACTTTCCGATCGAAGCGCTCGTATCTCAATGCCGTCGCGGGAGTGAGGATGAAGGACCCGGCTAGCATGATGCCAATAAAAGGAAGACCGAATAGCAGGAATGGGTGTTTTTTGAGGTTTGCACGATATTTGGCTCCCAACCGTTCGCCGAGAGTTGAGGCGGAGGTGGTTGTTGGTCGGAAGCGTTTGGCTTGGAATGACATGGCGAGGAATATGGGACAAAGGATGAGGGTTCGGAATCAGAGATTGCTGCGTTGTATCACTATTGGGATAATCTTTAAGCCGTTGTTTCGAATTGTTCAATAATGAGTGTATAATTTGTTGGTTGGACAAATTTCATCCATTGCACTCCGGCAAAATATCCGCCGCGAGGAACCGCCGGCGAAATGTTGTTCCGGCGTAAACATCCAAAAACGGTTTGGAGCTACCTAGGTCGAACTTTTTATAGTTGGATTGACGACGGAGAAGAAGAAGAAGAAGAAGAAGAAGAAGAAAACGAGGAACGAGGACGAAGACGAAGAGTGTCTGTCTGGATAGCAAGTGCCCGTACCTCCAGATTGGCCGAGCTTTCCTGGTTCCCTCGCACGCTCACTCCCTACATATTCTTTTCTGTCGTCGCCGAAACACAGACAGTTCAACATACCAGCATCAAAACATTCGAGAAAGCACATATACTACCTAGGGACCTATCATGTTCCAAAATACTACTCAGCAAAGCTCCCTCTTTGGAGGTGCAGCGGCAGATCAATCAGCAAAACGAAGTCTATTCGACCTTGGAAGTTCACAATCGCAACCGCAGCAGCAGCAGCAGCAGCAACCACAAAAACCTGCTCCATTTGGGACCTTCTCATCAACCCTATCCAGCACGCCGACTCTGGCCGGCCAGCCAGCAAGTGCTCCCTCCTTCGGCCAAAGCACCACACAAGGCAATCTGGGCTCTTCGCTTTTTGCGAATCAGCCAGGTGCGCAAGCCCAGGCGCAAACGCAGCCACAGGCACAGCCAGCGACACAGTCCATTTCCGCTTCTCAGTCCACACAACCCGCGTACTTTAGTAGCTTGCTGGAGCGTGGTAAGAAACGCCCACATCCATCTATCGGAGATGTTGCTTCCGCCGACCTTCCTAATCTCCAGCTTGGGTTGGATGATATTCGGAGAGCTGCGCGGGGTTTGGGGGCGGCCGGTGAGCGGGCAGGACAGGGGCCTAAACGTGCTGATAATAAAGCGTAAAACTCACCCTTGTTTCATTCCTTTTTATATATTTTACGTTATGACCATGCGGTGTTTGCTAATGGCTAGTTGTCTTCCTCAGACATTACTCTCTGGCTGCCTCCGGTATCTCCCCAGGCCAAGTTTTGCAGGATCTAAAAATGTTGGGTAATCAAACCACGGCGAGCAGCCCGTTCAAGCATACCGATACATTCGATCCCGACAATCAAAAGTTCCTACGACAAGTTCAGCAGCGCGGGAGGGAGGCGATAGTTGCTGAAAGTCTTGCTCGTGTCCGTAAGGACTTTGACGCTTTTCTCGAGGAGAAAGTGAACGTTAACTGGGACCAGCAGCGTCAAAAAATCTATGAACACTTTGGCTTGACGCCTAGAGATGATTCTGCGCGGGGGAAATCTGATTCTTCCCGCGGCGCCTTCGGAAAGTCAGCAACGCTGGGACGGTCCGCTGGAGGACCAGGAATGCCGCGGGGAGAAGCGAGTGGCAGGCGCAGCGTCTTCGGTCGATCAGCGTTGGGGAAATCTGTCATTGGGTCTCCTTCAATTAGCGGGCGTGCTACCCAGTCTCTTTCTGATTCTGTTATGCGGAGCGAAGGGGGTGCTGGTATGGCGTCTGCCGATTCTCGTTTCCTGAGGGAAAAAATCCGGCACTTTGCGACGAACGTTCAGGCACTCAATGAGGCAAGACTCCAAGAAAGGGTGTTCCCAATTCTACACCGATTTGCAGAAACTGAGCAGGTCGCTGGAGGGGATGTACGTGAATTATTTACACTTCCTTTTTAACAAAAATTATCTATGTTATTTTTGCTAACGTGCGTTTTTTAGGTCCCACGGCAATTAATTGAAGCTTACCATGCGTTGATCAACATGGTAAATGAAAGTCCAAACTCCGCCAGCCTTTCAGAGCCCGGTGTACTTAAGGAACGCCAATTTGCGGACGACTACCTAGATGATGCTTTCCACTCCGTTGGAGCAACGAGGATGAGAAAGAGAATTATCGAAGGATCCAGAAAGTTTTTGGAGCAGTTGTTTTACAAAGAAGTCGAAACCATTATTGCAAAGAACCCCCGCGAAGCCCAGCTTGGTGGGGTCCCTTCTATAACCAACAAGATTCGCGCCTACATTCGCCTTCGTGCTACACGAAAAGACCTTGCCCCTGATGGCATGGAACTCCAAATGGTTGGCCAGGATTACTGCTGGATCCTCATCTTTTATCTCCTCAGATGTGGCTTCGTTAAGGAAGCAGCGGAATATGTGAGCCAGGATCCAGGATTCCGATCCCTTGATCACAAGTTTGTTACCTACATGACTACCTATGCTCAGAGCAGAAGACTTCCTAGAGACCTTCAGCAAAAAATCAATGGAGAGTATCAGCAGCGCTTACGCAATGCCCCGGAGAATACCGTCGACCCGTATCGCATGGCATGTTATAAAATCATTGGCCGCTGTGACCTTAGCCAACGTCGGTTTGACAGTATCGGGCAGGGTGTAGAGGATTGGATGTGGCTACAGTTCGTTTTCGCCAGGGAAGATAGCCGAACTGAAGAAGTGGCTGGAGAACTCTTTGGGTTGGAGGAAATTCAGAGCGATATCACTGAAATTGGACAGCGGGTGTTTGGAAAGGGACAGGATGGCCCTGGCGGCTATGGGACTTTCTTCCTGCTCCAGATCCTCGGAGGAATGTTCGAACAGGCCATAGCGTGCCTTGCGGATCACGCGCCGATCAGTGCTGTGCATTTCGCAATTGCTCTGGATTTCTATGGACTACTCCGCGTTTCCGACTTTTATACATCAGGCGAAGAACTTTGTAAGTGGTACCTCCTAGACTGTTAACCTTAAAGTTTGCTAACGAAAACCCACGAAACAGTGACCTTTAGCACGAAACAAGCTCCTCAGATTAACTTCGCATCACTCATTACGCAGTACACTCGCGAATTCCGCACCGGATATGTTGAAGCTGCAGTCGATTATTTCACCCTTATATGCCTGAATGCGGATCTTCCGGGAGAACTTGGCAAATCACAGGCCTCAGTCTGCCATGAAGCACTGAGAGAATTCATTTTGGAGACTCGAGACTTCGCCATTCTGCTAGGAGATATTCGCAGCGACGGCAACCGAATCAAGGGCGTAATCGAACGACGGCTCAAGCTCATCAAACTTATCGACCAGGAAGAATTCTTAAAGACTATCACTGTTCAAGCTGCAGCGGTGGCTGATGATAAGGGGCTCATTGCAGATGCCGTTCTACTATACCACCTGGCGGAAGAATATGACAATGTTATCTCTATCATCAACCGCGCCCTTGCGGATGCCGTCGCTGTGGATTTGGGCGACTCAGCAATGAAGCTGCAGCCCTTAAAACCGCGAACCACGCCGGAGAACCAGGAACAGCCACAGCAGCCCCAACAAGCAGGTGCCCCTACTGAACAAGGGAGCAGCCTTAGTCTCACAGCGGTTGATGATCCGGTTGTCCTCGCTAAGAACATGATTGGCCTCTATAATACCAACGCGCTTTACTATCAAAAAATACATCAGATCAACCGGGATGCATGTGGCCTGTTGCTGCGCACAATAGAAGCCAAGGCGCATGTTGAAGCTGGGAAATGGGCTCAGGCACTAGATGTAAGCTTTTTTCCGTATTGTCATCTTCCCCAGTGCGCTTTAATATCTCGCAGTCTCTAGAAAGAAGTGGACTGACATTTGACTTCAACAACAGGATATCAACAATCTCCAAATACTGCCATTGCGAGCTCAGGGCTCCGTCCCATACATTCGCAGTGCCGCGCAGGCATTCCCATCCCTTCCCCCTGTCATCTCCAGAAATGCCGGCCAGCTAATTATGTGGAGTATGATGTGCATCGGTCGCGAACGGGAAAGACTTCAACAAGGAGCCTATGCGAATGACATGAGACAGAGCCTGGCGGATGAGCTGCTCGTGATGGCGAAAGACTTGATGGTTTTCGCAGGTATGATCAAGTACAAGTTGCCGCCGCGGGTCTATGAGATGCTAGCTAAAGCGGGTGGAGAGATTGGGTTGTAATGATGTTCTGAGTATTTGTTTGATGCGCTGGGTAGAAAGCGCCTCTTATATCCTCTTCTTTTAAATGCAGCTTATCATTTTGGTAGTAATCTGGTTCTATATATTATCTGCCTTTCTTTGCTTCGTACCCAGATAAGGTGATTGATTGACCCTGGCCATGGAGATGGATATACCTATACCCATTTAAACGTACCAGGGAAAAATAGAACAATGATTCCGTATCTCCTATTTCTCACGTATTGAAGCAATCAATTTTAATGTGCAGAATAGCCTGCACCCAACCCCCCCAAGTCCTTAACCCAAGCTTTGTTCCTGCGGCAGATCGCCAAACTGCCACATTCTGCAGGATTTGTTGACTCCAACTCTGGGGACATGAACAGTCTTCAGAGGTAAATAAAAGCAAATACAATATAGCCTAATAATTTTACATCCACCCAATCCAGAGAATGTTCTATATATGGAGAACTTACACCCAGCGCTATTATTTATTCTCTGTTCTTCAGTCACTCTTGGCGTTGGCGCGGGTTATCCCCACTCGCCCACAAGTTTCTCCAGTCGCACCACCTTTTGCTGCCGTCCCAAGCTCAATTGAACCTCAAATATTCCTGACAAATAAATATCTGGCTGCAATTGACCCCTAACCGCTCATTTTTTGCTTTTTCAGGTTGTGATACGTACCGCCGCCGAGGCAGTATTTATTTCTACGGACTATTTTCACTCACTTTCTATCTGTCATTCTTTCACACCTGCATCACCGCTTCTGAGCTCCCAATAAGTCAAACCGCCGAAACTAAGCCTCGAAGCTTCCGGGCTAATAAACTACCACCACGACTTTTCCTCCCAGAAGGGCTTAGAAACCTTCAGTGACATTACATCTACTCGTGCTTGAACCTTTTATTAAATACCCAACGGGCAGCCATGGACGAAGGGGGCGCTAGCACAGCACCTGGCTCCCCTCAGTCACGGTCCTCGAACCTTCCGGAGCAGCAGAATGACACCTCGATTCAATCGAACGCCGAGACGGAAAACTCCCCCAAAACGGCTGAGATGGATGGAGATGTGGACATGGACGATGCCGAAGACGATGATTCCAGACTCCAGAACGATATAAAAGCGCAGGTTGAGGCTGAACCGGACCCCCAGCCTTCGCAATCCGTTGAGCCCTCGTCACATCCGCAGCCGACAAGTAATCCCGACTCAGCAACGTCCCCCGAACATCCCTCTCAGCAAGTTATACCTCCCGCGCCTGCGGGTCCAGCTTATTACAGCCTCTTCAGCAACCCGCCCAACCTCGGGTGGATCAGGCAGGTTCTCTTTGAGCTCAAGGATCCCGTGGAAATGAGCGTGGAGGAGTTCCACACGTACTGGCCGTTTATAGATAATGTTTGGGTGAAGCAGAGGTCAAACTCAACCAAGGACGGTCTTACGACTACCGATTACTACATGTGTCGACTACGGAGGGCGTCGTGTAGACCGAACCCGTCAAGACCGCTGCCTGAGGGAAAGAGGGCGAGGAAGAAGATGGTTAGGGAAGGGAATCAGTGCAATGTACAAATTAAGGTGGTGAAGTTTGACGGGGCTTATTCTGCTGTTACGATAACAAGGACGCCGGGTAGCAGTCGGACGCATTCGCATGATCTGGATCACATTGATAAGGTGAAGAGGAATTCGGGCCTCATTGAGTTTTGCAGGAAGGAAGCTGAGAAAGGCTACCTGCCGTCGTCTATATTTGCAAAGTTCCGCGAGGAGCCGGATAAGCTGCTGGCCGCCGGTGGGAAATTCTTCAGCGTCACCGATGTCCGCAACGTCTCCGCTAAGTGGCGCGCTTTACATCCCGATGTCAAATTGAGGGAACATGAGGGTTATCATTACCAGCAAGGTCATGGTGTCATGCGCATTCATGGCCCCGTACTAGAGCCTCGCAATGGGATGATGCCACCGCAGCCCGAGCCGCAAAACCCTCGTTACGACATTCCTCCCGATGCGCTAAAGTTTCCGAACTATTCTTTGGAATTCCTCCGGCCATATCTCCCCACGTACGAGGAGGGTAGACAGTTCCCCTTCGTCACTCTAACGTATGCATCTTCCATGGATGCTAAAGTGTCTCTTTTCCCCGGCATACAAACAGCCTTGTCTGGGCCTGAAACGAAGGTCATGACTCACTATCTGCGCTCGCGACATGATGCTATTTTAATTGGAGTTGGAACTGCCATGGCAGATAACCCTGGCCTAAATTGCCGGCTGGCGGGCGCAGGCGGCTTTGGGGGATTAGGCAAAATGTGGCAACCCAGACCAATTATCGTGGACCCAACTGGAAGATGGCCAGCGGACCCGGAATGCAGGCTTTTAAAAACTGCCAAGGCGGGGAAGGGCAAGGCGCCGTGGGTCATCGTCTCACCTGGAGCAAACATCCAACCGGCCAAAGTTCTGACACTCAAGAATCACGGCGGCGATTACCTACGCATTGTGGAATATAATCAAAGCTGGCGACTTAGATGGGAAGCTATTCTCAGGGCCCTGGGAACCGAGGGAATCACCAGTGTCATGATTGAAGGAGGCGCAACTGTGATTAGTGAACTATTGAATCCTGAATACGTTGACTTTGTCGATTCGCTTATAATTACTCTTGCTCCTACGTTTCTAGGCCGGGGTGGTCTTGGGGTCAGTCCGGACGCGAAAAAGGATGATACGGGCAAACCGATCAGTGCTCTTAATCCGCATGATATTAAATGGCAGCCACTAGGCCAGGATGTTGTTATGTGCGGCAAGATACGCGCTCCTCCTCCTCCGCCGCATATTCTCTCTGGCATCGAAGCTGTTGCCCAGGGAAATGCCCAAGAACATGCGCAAGATAACTCACAGGAAGATAGTCAAGCAAGAAATCAAGAAAGCGCACAGGAAACGGCTGAGAATTCTCAAGAAAATTCGTGATCAAACTTCCGGATGTTAATAGGATTTTCTAGAATATTGCCAGAATGTTTGGTGGGCTATATAGATATGCATAAATGTCTCCGTCAGACAAGACTGTTTTATTTCAAAACACAGTACTGGGTAGATTTCCACTTACCTTGCAACTCCACCTGGAACGTTACACACTTCACTCGAGACGAAAAACGACCATCTATTCTGCCTCTCGCACTCCTCAGCCAGCTTATCAAGGTCGAATAACTCTCCGATGGGACATCCCCAGCCTGCGAGGAGCACCTCGTGCATACTCCAGGCTTTCGGTGGAGCTGATGGGACCGAAAGATTTCATTGGATTAGTGCCAATTGTCTGTAACATGAACACATTTCCACAATGGAGATCTGCGATCACTAAGGGGGGAAAAAGGGTGAAGGGGACTCACGATATGCTTCAAAAGCCGGATGATCGCCTGCTACTGCGGAGAAGTTCTCCCATATCCATTCAAGCACCTCTTCGCTACGTTCTACCCCTATTAAATTGGGTGGGTTTTGTTTGGCCAGCTTTTCCAGTTCATCCATTGATAGCTGGTTAAACGCCTTCATATATCCTGGCTTATTTCAATTCGGTTTTAGAGTCAGGAATCGATAAAGCAAGGGAGGGAAATGGGGGAGGAAGAGGCAAGCATTGTCCTACCGACTCGGATGATAAGTATGTCTCCAAACTTTATCTCTGTCCCCTGCGACTCCGCCACGGCCTTGAGATATTTCAGCGGAATTGTAGTTCTCTTAAATATCTCGACCGGGATATTGTTTGCTAATGCCCACTTATGGAAATCCAGCAGGACTCCACGGCCTACGATTCCTTTCTCTGCCCAGGCTATTATGGCCGGAGTAAGAAAAAAAAACAGAAATAAGACCGTCAGTTTATGCGTAACTCGCAAAGATTTTCTTGTCGCATCATACGTACCTTGAATTCCGTTGACGGTACTATCCTTCGATCCGTGGATATCTTCCATTGTCACGCCATTATAGAACCTCTTTTCTTTTTGATAGCCGAAGTGGCGGAGACCATCCCCTACGCGAGAAGAAGAAATGGACGGGCCTCTATTAGCTATAGTCCCATTTATCCGAGCTCCAGCTACACACTAGACAGCTATAGGAAGAAAGAGGGGAAACTTGCACTGGCTGCTACTTTGCGTGTTAAACGTCCAGACATCATCATTCACTGTCCGAGGCGATTTGTCGATGAGCTGCTTGTGAAACATCTGCCGGTTGAAGAAGGGAACTTTGTTTTGGGCGTCCAGCGGCCAGTTTAGCGACACTCTTTGAAATTATAATTAGCTTTGTCTTTCAACGTGAGGCGAAGAATCGGGGGTTGTGTTTGTGGGCCAACACGATGAAAGAATTTATTTATTCTTTGTACGTATCGAATTTATCCTTTAAGGGTGCAGACCAAATCACGAACAAGCAAGAAAAGCAAATAGCGAACTCGACAGCGGCAAAGATATACATGTATGTACAGTACACTACAAGAAATCATAATAAGCGTCCTCACCTCACACCCGTCTTTATCTCCTTCGCAGCCTCCGCCACAATGGCGTCGGTCTGGCGATTGAGGAATCCCAGCTGGTCATCCTTCCCATACAACCCCCATGCCGAAAATAGAGGATCTCCTTTGTTCAAAGGCAGGTCGGTGAATTTGGGGAGGGTGACTGGGCGTCCTGTCATTGTGTTTATATTTCCTAATATGGAATGCACTTCAATATGTCTTGGGTGGTGTTGTATACGTGTACAGTGGTGACTCCTGTGCCTTTTTATATTCTTCACGTATATTTATTCACCCCCGCATATGAGAAATGGGGTATGGAGTTTCATGCGGGGAATTGCAGTTAGAAAATTCCCCGAACTGCTCGGGTATGGCGGTTCGTTGCCGGACTCCCCCAGCAAGGATAGCTCTGGGAATAAATCACCGCGGCATTTCTATGATTATTAGGTGTCATCCATGGACCTATCTATATTATAATAAGCCCTGGTATTCATTCATGGTGCATGGATGTAGCTAGATACGGAGGCGGGGAATGGATGTATGGGACTGAAGTGTATTCACCATCCCATTATCAATATGGTTAATATCTTGCACCTTCAATTGATTCTTTGAATTGCAAGATATTCACTCCTTTCATTCTCTTTCCTGTATCTTTTTTGTCGTCGTCGTCGTCGATGGTTTGTGCTTTGTGTTGTCCAGCAGTGATGACATAATCCTCCTTTGACCACAAAAAAAATAATGTATCACCAACCACAAAATATAAAGGAAAAACAAAGGGAATCCAACACATCTTGAAACATCTCGAATCTCCCCAACTCCTGCATATCCCCCCTCGAGGGATCTTAATTAAGTCACGATAACCTCCCTCACTACTATTCTCTCATTTATTCTCTCTCTCGTTTCGCATTGATAACCCTCGTGCTATGGCTCCCAGAAAAGCCGCATCCAGCGCGACAGCTGCTGTGAAGACCAGACCAACAAGAAAAGCAGCTCAAGAACCCACGAAGAAATCATCTACCGAGGCTGTAACTAAAGCTAAACCTGGCCCCAAACCTGGCCCCAAACCTGGCCCCAAACCTGGCTCCAAAAAGACAAAATCCCTTGAGAAAACCGAAGATGTCAAGGTGAACGGCGTCTCACCTTCTGCCGGCAGCGAAGTTGACAAGGTCGACGCGCCCAAGAAGCGCAAAGCGGCCGCCGATGAGGTCGTGACGCGCGAACCTAAGAAGGCCCGAGTCGTCAAGGCGCCTGTTGTCAAGCCCAAGGTCGTTATCAATCACGCTCCTACACAACGATTGAACGTGTATGTTTGTGGTGAAGGAAGTTCCGGAGAACTTGGACTTGGTGCTAGCAAGAATGTTATTGACGTGAAGCGCCCACGCCTCAACCCGCACCTGCCTGCAGACAAGGTTGGCGTCGTCCAGATTGCGACTGGCGGAATGCATTGCGTTGCTCTCACCCATGATAATAAGATCTTGACCTGGGGCGTCAATGACCAGGGCGCGTTGGGTCGCGACACAACGTGGGATGGAGGCTACAAAGACGTCAAAGAAGGTGATGGGAGCGACTCAGACTCGGATTCCGATAGTGATAGTGGCTTGAACCCGCGCGAATCAACGCCTGCAGCCGTTCCGTCTGAATCGTTCCCCGAAGATACTGTTTTTGTCCAAGTTGCTGCGAGCGACAGTGCAAGTTTCGCGCTTACTGATGTTGGATCTGTCTACGGCTGGGGTACATTTAGAGTAAGTCGCCAAAATTTCCATCCTATGTGCATTATTTTTGCTGTGTTGATTTCTCTTTCTCTGAAATCCAATCGACTAACTGACGTCTTACATCAGAGTAACGACGGCATCCTGGGCTTTGACGGAAAATCCACAGTCCAAAGAACGCCCGTCCTCCTACCCACTCTCAAGAAAATCAAATACATTACCTGCGGTTCCAACCACGTGCTCGCTCTCAACGACAAAGGCTCCGTCTTCGCCTGGGGTTCCGGCCAACAGAACCAGCTAGGCCGCCGCATCATCGAGCGCACCAAAATCAACGGCTTACAACCCCGGGAATTCGGCCTCCCCAAAAACATGGTCGGCCTAGGCTGCGGCTCCCATCACTCCTTCGCCATCCACAAGTCCGGCAAAGTCTACGCGTGGGGCCTCAACAGCTTCGGCGAGACGGGCATCCGCGAGAACGCAGGTGACAGCGAAGCGGCCATTCTCCGCCCAGCCGTTGTCGAGTCCCTGACAGACAAAGACATCATCCAAATCTGCGGTGGTTCGCACCATTCCCTCGCCCTTACCGCCAAGGGCGAATGTCTTGCCTTTGGCCGTCTTGATGGCTTCCAGACCGGCATCAAAATTGACTCTTTGCCTGATTCATCCGTCATTCGTGATGATAGGAACAAACCGCGTATCCTCGCCACGCCCACCCCTATTCCCGATATTGACGCCTGCCATATCGGCAGTGGAAGTGAGCATTCCATCGCTATCGACAAGGATGGACGCGCGTGGTCGTGGGGCTTCTCTGCCAACTATCAAACTGGCCAGGGGACTGATGAGGATATCGAAGTCGCGTCCGTTGTGGAGAACACCGCTGTGCGCGGGAAGCGTTTGAATTGGGCTGATGCTGGTGGGCAATTCTCAGTTTTCACTGAGATTGCTCCCGCGACGGCAAATTCTTGAATTAATTTGGCAGATGGCTTTTAGAGATTCCTTTTCCGATTTGCCCTGATTTATTTAGTATCTCTCGTCTTGGTTTTTTATTTTGTTTTGAAAATTTGCTTCTGGCTTTTTTCCCACTCCTGTTCTGTTCTTGTTCTATTACATGTTTTTGCTATTTGCATGGGATAAGTATGGGTTAATTTGATTTAAGCTTGTTGTTATCCATTGGCTTTTTGTTTCATGCATTTTATCTTCCCACTCAAAGCTTTCTTCACCTCTTTTTATTGTTCAAGTTCATAGAAATATTTTCAGAAATCTCCTTTAACATTTATTTATCCAAGGCCCTCTTTTTCCCGTTGAATTTTCCAGCGATATATTATGCTTCCCTACTATCATACTCTTGATTCAAACATTGTTTTAACATTATTTTATCAGAAATTTCAAGAATTGTCTTCTTTCACTTTCGAGCCAGGGTTGAAATGCAAATGGACAACACGAAAAAAGGCTCTTCAAATTCCCATGATCAGTTATCACACTGGTCTTTGATTTAAACTTGATCAGTTCTTTAAACTAAAATTACGGGTATCAAATATCATAATCATCCATTGCATCCAAATCGTCAAAAGCGCTTACTGGGGGGAGTCCTGAACCCGAACCCTTCGTCACGGCGGCGGTTGTTGTACTGGGTTTTGATTCCAGTCCTGATGGCATCCCACCACCCTCATGCTCAGCCAAGAGAGCATCCAACTCATCGTCTTCGGGCGAGTTTTCGACATGTCCTGCTGGAGTATTAATATTCACATGAGCATTATCGTTGCGATCGTCCCGGACGAAAAGGTCATCATCGCTATCTGCGTTGTTGTGTTCCGCCGCCTTTCCGCCTCCGCCTTCCCCGCCGCCGAAAATAGACGGTATATGATTTTCTGTAGAGCTATCAACGGTAGTATTGTTTCTCTGGGCTGGTGATGTTCTCGGGTCGCGCTGGGCGGTGTTTGTGGTGGTAGCCGGAAATAATTCATTGTCATTTTCGGTTTGCTGATGCCCATCACTAGTGGCCGCCGCAGCATTAGAAGAAGCTGGCAGCTGGGTTGTGTCGTTATTTGTTTCCTCATCTCTGTCAGCAGCATATAGTCTTGGTTTGCCTTCGTCAATCCACTCCTTTCGCATGATTTGGATCCGTTTCGAGTGGCCTAGCTTTTCAATCATAGTGAGACCGTCTGCGAATTTCGCGCGGGGGTAGAGGTCATCCAGCCAGAGCTGGTAGAAGTTGAGAAGGCGCATGGCGTCAGAGTACTAAGGAAAATAATATATGCATTATATATAAGTATCAGAAGAACGCACGCCAATCAATCTCAAAGGGTGGCTGGCTGTAGAAGGAGTTGCGGATCATTATTACCTCGTGGCCTCTTCCCCTGAACTTGAGCTTCGTTTTTGCATTCTTGCGTAGCTTTGGGATTCCGGCTGGCGATAGTAATCTGAAGGCCATGTTTAGCAAAGCGACCCATAAGCTTCTTCTGCATGTATGCTTTTTACCGTGCCTCGTCCAATTTCGCAACTGGTCGTCTCTTGGGCGCAACTTTGATCTCCTCATCTAGCCCCAGGCTTGCGCCGTTGGAGTCTGCTGGTTCATCATTCCTTCTTGATGTCAGATTTGACGGGTCGTTATGTTGGTTCAAGTCGGTTTGTTCCAGGATTTCATCCTCTTCGACATCGTAATCGAATAGGTCGTCGACTGTACCTGATATATGGTGTCCGCCAGTGTCGGTGCTCCGTCCTCGAGCTTCCATGGCTGCTTTATATTGTTTTTCACGAAAAGCAGGGCAGTGTTTAAAAAAAAAATTCGTTACATGTAAGTTTCGACTTCACAATGGTAGTTAAAGATTCACACTGGCGGTTCGGCAATTGGTCGCCATCAATGCGATTTTTTAAGCTGGGCCGCAATCGAGTTGTTTCTGGATGACGCGACTTGGACGCGACTTGGCGCACGCAAAAGCACGTGATTAAAAAATACACATCACGTGACCTTGATGTCCCACGTGATATAGCTGCCAACTGCAATTGATCCAGTGCGGAACAGTTGATTGAAGAGCATCAAACGTTTAGCTATCCAGTATATACTCCAGGGCTGTGTCTCCAGTCAGCTCAATCTTCATCATGGCTACCGATCATGGCCGGCCGATTGTCCCGCCAAGGGTCCTCAGAACTGACTATCCCGTATGTGTTTCTTTTTCGCTGATTCCCCTCCGCCCTGTGTTCCGCAATTTGCTAACTCGGAGTGGCTCTGGCTCCCTAGGTCATTGATACGGATCCGTACGCTCGCTCCAACCCCAATACCAATTCTCGATAAGCAGTACTTCTAACATTGATCGCAGTCATGTAAAACGAGTCTTCGGATATGCCCGGCCATCCGATTATGTCATTGGAGCTGGTGTCGGGTCAATGTCCCCAGCTCTATTTTGGATGATGGAACGAATGCACCCGGCCAATGCCAGCCCAGGAACCTTTGGCAAAGCTATGCGATTGGCAACGGCAATTGGCTTCTTCGGTGGCTTGTTCACTGTATACAACACATCATGTAGTATGTTTGCCTTTTGTTGTTCAATGGGTATTTTAGCAGCTTCAAGGATTTCCAAGTTAACCGCTCCCCTGTTCTACCACATCACAGAACGCTTCTACGGCTTTACGGAAAATTCGCGAGAGGTCGAGAAGGATATGCGTGAGATGGTTGACAAGGTTAAGAAAGGAGAGCCTTTGTATGGAGTCTCGTCGCTCTCACCTTATATGCAAGGAGTCGCAGCTCGGAATTCACGATATTCCTCTCTATTCATCCATGTCCTTCCCTGGTTCAATTTTGTGAACCATGACCAGGTATCAGTTCCCCGGCTCCTACGGGACTTTGTCTAGTTTTATTTGAGCACCAGCTAATTTTTTTCGGATTACCAGCATGGCGTGGACACTGCGAAGTACTATCAACAAGCTGAGCGAGAACTAGAAGCAGAACGCCAAAAGGCGGCGTCCACCTCATAATGTTCTGTTTCAAACTACCACTTGTCCAACAGCACTCAGTCAAATTAATTTCCTGTTGTTCCTGCTTCTTTCAATTTTTCTTCCCTCTTGCGATTGAAAAAAAAAACTATTGTATATATTACAGCGGATTAGGGTTCCATAAATTTCATATTCCTTTTCAGGAAAAGCAAAAAGAATGGCGCAAGACGGTGCTCACAAGCGCATTATGGAAGGTCTTATGGCAGGGGCAGCATCTCCACGAATTCCATCCCCGCTCCCACATCGCCAAATTCATCATCCTTCAATTCCCGATCCTTTTTTGGTTTTGGGTTGGGTGCTAGGGTGAAAGATTAGTTTCGAAGGGGAAAAATGGAAAAAAACAAAAAAAAAAAGGCAATTTCTAATTATGTCGTTGAATATTGATCATCACCTACCTCTTTCATTTTCTTGGATATAAAATCGGCGTAACAACATGATTGCTTCTTTCCGGAAAAGTCCTCCTGTAAGCCCATACGGCGGGTCAATTCCCGGGCTACCAGAAATGATGCCGCATAGTTTTAGTAACGATTTCCCGTCGGCTGGAGAAAGTGGATATGGACTCACTCGGAGTGCAAATTGAGGACCCCTCCAGTCCCTCCAAACCGTTCATTCGCGCATCCGAAATAGACATGGCGGATCTGGTATTGTCTTAACGCGGATGCACACATTATACATGGCTCAACAGTGACGTAGAGGTCGGTTTCACGAAATATACTTCGTGGATGACTTCTCAACACTTCTTCAATGGCTAGGAATTCTGCATGTCTCGTCCCCTTTTGTTGATCTAGTTAGTATATATAGATATATAGATATATTCATATACTTCCGGCAAACTAATTTAAAAGTGAAAAGCTATGCTTGGGAGCTTACGTTCATAGATTTATTCGTGTCGTTCATTCCAGAGCCGATAACTTCGTCATTATGGACCAGCACGCAACCTACTGGGGTTTCACCACTGGCGAGAGCTTTTTCACCCTTTTTTATTCATGTGGATTAGCAAGATTGAATCAGAAGAAAAAGCATGCTGAGAACATACCATGTCAAGGGCTTTTTTCATAAAAAATTCATGTTTTTGGGTATCATTGGCAAACCGTATGCCAGGGCTGTTCTGTTCCATCTAGTCAGAAGAGCTCCAGCTTTGCTAGTTGTTCTTGCACTGTAGCTCTCCTGTATAGCAATCTAGCAGTTTGGTTTCAAAATGAGAGGCTGAGACGAGACGCACAGACAGATCGGTTGTAACTTAGATACGGCTAACTATACTAATACGGTAACTACTGTATTACATAACCACTATCAACATCACCAGTCCTACTCCGTACTCTTTGATGCAAAGGAAGCTGGAGCAGGCCATGCCATTCACATATTCAGATATAATCATAAACACGCGTTTCATATATATATTTGAATGTGTTCTTGCAGCCCTCTCCGCGGGTATTCCGAGCTATTTCAACCCTGTTTGCCCCGATGGACGAAAGCATTTTAAATGGCGGTAGAAAAGGCACGAAAGCTTCAAGGCCCTGCAGCCGCTGAGCCAGCCTCTTCGATTTTGGCTGCCCATCTTGCGCCTCACCTGTCTCCAAGCACAAACCAGAGACATGCGATCAGCCGGGAAACTTTCTCCCAGCTACGCCAGGAAATTTTGGGCCAAGATGAAGGCGGCCAATCTAATCTGGAAGAGAACATCACCGACGTGCATAACTTGATATGCGTGGTGATAAAAGCTGGTCTACAGCCGGCTTTCAAGTCCCGAGTTTTGGGGGAAGAACTGGAGGGCCAGATCTTAGACTGCCTTGATATTATACGTTTGGCAGTGCAGAGATCTCCTCAAGTCCTCCACGAGATATCTGACCCTGAGATCCTTGGCAAGAACGATATTCATGCTCCCCTGTTTGCCTGGCTTATTCACGAGCTTTTCTCTCTCCTCTTCGTATGGGGCCAATGCTCTATAAATGACAAGATCTACAGCCTCCTATCTACTATCTATGTTTCCCAATTCAGGGGGCCCCAGCTATGGCATTCGTCCCGGTCAGTGCATACACTGATTCAAGCTTGTATTGGCGGTTAGTTGCATTCAACAAATCTATAATTTCAAGAGTCAGACGTTGACATAAGTATCACAGATGTACTGCATTCTCTGGAGGCCATTACCACTTCAGAATCCGGGCGGAATGTCGCGTTGTATTTCCCTGGACCCTCGAGCATCTTATTGAACTGCCTGGACAAACTGTCTCTCCCGCGCTCGATGTTCTGCAAAAGGATCAAGCTAGGAACCCCTAGAGAAGCTGTTAAGTTTTGCCTTCAACTTTTCGAGGCAGTAGCCTGCCCTCCGTTTCATATTACCCTTCCAGCATCCGGAGCAGCCAATCTTCGCCGGGTGCTTACTTGGGTGCTCCACAGTCAACAAAAGCTATGGGCGGTGATGCTCGAATGGTTTGAGGTGGCCAAGGCCACACAGGTAGAAGAGCAGTTGATGAACCTTCTTGATTTTATCACGCTCTCGCGCAAGTTATACTCACACGCCCTGAAATTATCGCAAGGGTTGTCGCTAGACCAACAAGCGAGACATATATGGCTACAGTGTGGAATCGATTTGCTGAACTCAGTAAAACTTCAGCAAAACGCAGATGTCCAACAAGCACTAGGCCAGCTACTAAGCGATGCTATACGACTTTCGCTTACTTCTCCTGAAATTGGCCGTTTCATTGAGGATCACTTTTTCGAGCCCCTATTTGATCGTAGGAAGGATGAGACAGGGTTTCGAAATTTGCACCAGTCATTTCAGGTAAGAGCTACTTTATATTCACATACTTACATATTCTATAGTGGCTAAAGGAAATTTGTAGATGGTGATTATCAGGATCCTGAACCGGGAATATGGCGTCCCAAAAGACATGATTGAATCAAAACTACTTGCTCTCCCGAATTCGACGACTCAAAGCCATAATTCGATCACGACGCCCACCCGGAAATCTCCAAGCCGGCCCATGCTCGAGGATATTAACCCTTTTGACAGCGATCGAGCACGGAAGAGACCCCGTCTCTCTAACGCAGAGGAAGATATTACCGTTGCAGACCTCGTACAGACCGTTACAACCACTGTATATCATTTGCTTGCTTCTCATCCAACAACTGGTACCGACGGGTTAAGTCAAATTGTTTTGTATGTTTGAAATCCATCGACGTGTCAACCGATTGGGAGTACTAACTTTCTTTACAGAGATACTTTACCTAAGCTGCCGGAGGAAGATCAGTGTGAGGTTTTGGCTAAGGTTGGACGGATTGCTTGTGCTGGCGCGGGAACTTTGGTGATGGAGCATCCTAACAATGTTACTGGGCCACAATTCCGATGCCTGATATGTGACAATATTTCACCAAAACCCTCCAACGGCAAACCTCGGAAGAGCTTACATTTCGGAGAAGTATGCAAAACTATGATTGAAATTATACCTATTCTTCAAGGATCTAGGAAACCTCGAATAGCCGCCATGTTTGCGATCAGGAATGTCGTAATGCATGATCCGAAGAGTGAAAACGTCGGAATACATACATCCCCTCTAGGCGAATGGTGCCTTCAATCTTTGCGCAGCTCCCTTAGGGAGTTGAGGATGGCTGCGGGGTAAGTGGTTTTTCAACCATGTACTGAGTTGAGATATATAAACTAATATTCGACGGGATAGACAAACATTACCTGCCTTTCTACGGGCAAACCTGGATTCGGATATTCGTCGAGCTAATTTCGTAATGGCTCTGGATTATTTGCAAAATGTTCTCGAAAAGGTTGACATGCCAATTCAGGAAACCTCAATTATGGCTTTGGGCCGTGTGGCAGAGTAAGCGTTCTCAGCCTTCGGCATGTCTCAACAATGGCTGACGCGGTAACAGGGTCTCTGGCGATGAGGAAATGAACATCATTCTTCTCCGCCTTTTTGAATATCTCGGTCATCCGAATCCATTTATTAGTGGTATTGCCTATACCGGAGTGGGTATTTCCCTTCTTTTTTACCGATCTTTATTGCTATCTGCTGACAGTTATTAGCTCTCCACCATTGCCCAGCGTTTAGGGGTAACCCCAGGTGCACTTTGTAGGCCGTTCTGGAGGACACTCTCTGTCGTGATTGTAAAGAACCTCCAAAGTCGTCCACAGATGGCTGATCAGCTCTGTGACTTGCTTGGCATGAAGGTCGATAATTTTTTGAGGCTGACTGAGGTCCATGTTCTGCCGTACCTTGTCTTGATGAGGAAGTATGATATTATAGCACGTATTGGGGCCAACTATGATGAGAAACAATCGCCTTATCAGCTCTGTACAAGAAAGAACAATTTAGCGTCAATTCTCACACTGTTGTTGACTCAACCGTCAAACGATCATAACGCGATGGTTGTATCAATATTCAACGAGATGTCGCCTGAATTCCAAGTCCACGACTTGGCAGGATGGGTTCGGGCAGAGCCAATTCTTATTGCATGCGAACTTCTCAAGGGGTTGGGGGATTCAACCAAAACTGAAAGATCCAAGGTAAGGTAGAAAGCTGAATGATTCTCAACTTGCACAAGCGCTCACGTTACGATTTTAGTATCACAAAGCGCTCAAGCTTCTTGCATCTCTCACGCCGCGAAAGCCAGAGCATGGAAGTGATTCTTTAAGAGGGAAAGAGCTGGTCGCCAATTTTATTGAAGAGCATGTTCTAGGGATCATCACCGAGTTCGCCCACGTCGTTAACGATTTCCAAATTCGACAACCTATTGTTGAAAAGAAGCGGAATATTATCGCCATTGGAGAAATGGTAAAGATAGCGAAAGGTAATATTACCATCGCTCTGCCGCAGATATGTGCGTGCTTGCGATCAGCGTTAGACATACCAGAGCTTTGTGACCAAGCTTTCGCATCGTGGAGTATCATCATGACTTCTCTCGACGAGGTTGAGATCGAACCTCTAATCGACCAGACATTCTCGATTATTATCAAAAATTGGGACGCATTCCAACCAGACGGAAGGGGGCGAGCATTTACCCTTGTTGGGCACATTTTGACAGAGCATAGGGCTGTTGTGGAAAATGTGTTCGAGACCATGCCTTCTTTATCGGCTATCCCTTCTATGGCGGACTACGAGCAAGAAATCCAGCGCTTGAAGGGACGTATGGATCTTCAAACCCAATTTAAGGCTTTCTGCCGACGATGTCAAAATGAGAACCAAGTTGTTGTTGAGCAGGCACTGAAGGAGCTTGACCAGGAACTGGTGAAAAACGAAGAATTCATTCACCGGGTCATAACCAACGAGCAACCGGACGGTATTGTGGCACTGTTGACCCGTTCACTATTGGATTGTTGCTCCAAATTTAATCCCACATCTCCCACAATAATGACCCTCTCCGCACGGTGTCTGGGCCACATTGGATGTTTGGACCCGAATCGAATAGAATCGGTTAAAGAAAAGAAGGATATCCTCGTTTTGTCCAATTTCGATAGTGCGGAAGAAACCTTAGATTTCATCTTATTTTTCCTTCAGCATATTCTGGTCGAAGCTTTCCTGTCAGCCTCCAACACCAGAACTCAGGGCTTCCTTGCGTACGCTATGCAGGCTTTGCTAAAGCTTTGCAATCTGGATTTGGTCATGATACCCCGCTCTCAAGACAGTCAAGCAAATGAGTATTACCGGCGATGGCTGTCTTTGCCGGAGTATGTGAGAAACACGTTGACCCCATTTCTTAGTTCCAAGTATACCGTTACTATTGGTGCTATTAGTACAAGCTGTGACTACCCTTTGTTTTCGTCGAAACTTAGCCATCCTGAGTGGCTCCGAGCTTTTGCACTTGACATGCTACAGAAGGGGAAAGGCGAAAATGTGGTTATAATTTTCAGTGTCAGCAGCAGAATCATCCGAAGTCAAGATATATCCATCGCCGCATTTCTCCTCCCTTTTGCGGCCCTGAATCTGGCACTCAGTGGTGATCAGGATCAAAGGGACGATTTGAAGAAGGAGTTGCTGAACGTCCTCCAGTACCCCCTTCCCGAAGATAATCATCAAATTAGAGAGAACATAATTTTATGTAGCGAGGTACGCTATCCCTCGCCATTTTGGCCATTTTGGATAACGTGACGTATACTGACTTGAAGCTATGAAAGAGTGTTTTTTCCGTGCTCGATTATCTATCTAGATGGCTCCAGGGGAAGAAAAAGGAATACACTAGCCTCGCTGTGCCAAATGCCCATAATCATCGCATAAGCCGAGATCCGGTTCTTAGTTCATGGGCATCGCAAATAAAACTCGTTGAGGCGCTTCTCTCCTCTGTACCTGCGGAGATCATTTCAAAACGGGCTGTCGAATGCAAATCCTTTTCGAGAGCACTTTTCCACTGGGAACAGTATATACAGCAACAGCAGCAGCAGCACAATGATGACAAAAAGGCCGCTTCCCTTGAACCCCTTTATCAAAGGCTGCAGGAAATATATACGCAAATCGACGAACCAGACGGTATAGAGGGGATCTCTACTCATCTCCATGTCCTTAATATTGACCAGCAGATACTTGAACATCGCAAGGCTGGGCGTTGGGTTGCCGCTCAGAGTTGGTATGAGCTGCAGCTTAAAACAGATCCGACAAATGGCTATGCCCAGGAGAATCTGTTGACATGCCTGAAGGAATCAGGTCAACACGGTATGATAATTCCCCCTTTTCACACTGATGAAACTGAATATCACACTGACACCCACCTAGTTGTTCTTCTCAATCAATTTGATAGCCTCGAGTTGGCGAAGTCTACACTGCCAAAGATGCTCCCCATCACTATGGAAGCTTCATGGTTGACAGGTAGATGGAACAAGTTGGATAGTTACGCAGGGATGGCCTCTGATCAAGCTGTCGGAGACTTTAATGTTGCAATTGGCTCAGCCCTTAGTATGCTACGGCATGGCAAGCTGGGAAAGTTCAAAAATACAATCACGAAGTTGCGCCTGAACGTCGCAAAGGGACTCACGTCAAATTCGGTGGCGTCGTTCCATGCAAGTCATGATAGCGTCCTTAAACTCCACGCTCTTACCGAAATTGAGCTTCTCACATCTCCCGCACCCAAGACCCGAGAGGATCGAATCGCGCTTTTCGAGACATTGGACCGCCGATTGGATATTCTTGGTGGCTGTATTGCTGACAAACAATACCTCCTTGGGTTGAGGCGTGCAACAATGGAATTGACGTAAGTCCCCAGCACATATAGGGCTCCCTTTCAAGTTAAGAACAGCACTGACTAGGAAGATACTAGCGGTTCGTTTGATTCGTCCGACATTGCCTCGATTTGGCTGCGTGTTGCTCGCCTTTCACGTAAAGCAAACTGCACGGAACAGGCATTCAATGCAGTTCTTCATGCTCATGAGCTCGATGATACGTCAGCTACCATTGAACACGCCAGGCTTCTATGGAAAGAAGGTCACCATAGAAAAGCGATACAAACTCTCGAAGGTGCAATCGCAGCGAATGCCTTTACTGCCCATGATTATGCTCCTTCAGAAGACACATTTGTAACGGTTGCCCCTGATCAACAGCAAAAGCAAAATATGGTTACAGCAAGGGTAGGATACATATATTGCTTCCTTTCAATAATTTGTTTGCCTTTGCATGTTGCTTACTTTGGAGACAGGCACACCTGCTGCTTGCAAAATGGATGGACAGCGCTGGCCAAACACAGTCAGAAGTTATCGTTCAAAGGTACAGGCAGGCTATTAAATTCCACAGTCGGTAAGTAAAACTTGTAACACCCAAGTCCTTTATCTTGCTTGCAGCAACTTCCGTTGTGTATGCGCGGCCTAACTCACTTCCTTAGGTGGGAGAAAGCACATTATTATCTAGGGAGGCATTATACAAAAATCCTGGACTCGGAAAAGTCAAAGCCTTTGGGTAAAGAGGCGCAAATATAGTATGTATAATATCCAGGACGCTGCCGCACATGGCTAACAGAGGTAAACCAAATAGTCTGAGCGGTGAGGCTTCTAAGCTTGTCATTGACAATTTTCTTCGCTCCCTTGCCCATGGAAACAAATATGTTTTCCAGACCCTACCCAAAGTTCTGACCTTATGGTTGGAGCACGCTTCAACTGTCGACCAACCCTTTGATCCTAAGCGGGGTGACAATGAGTGAGAACCGATAATATTCCCATCGAGGCTTTCCCTGCTGACTTTTCTCTAGGGAGTTCCAAAGATACAGTATGGCTCAGAAGAAAAAATGCCTTGATGACATGCATACGCAGTTGCGCAAATATTTTAATCGGATACCTGCTGCCCTGGTGTGTATTACCGTTGACTCTACTCATCAAGATATACTGCTGATATTCTCAGCTCTTCACGATCCTACCCCAAGTAGTGGCTCGAATTTGCCATAGCAACTCTACGGTGTATAGTATCCTCACACATATTGTGGTGAAAA
This sequence comes from Blastomyces silverae, assembly GCA_001014755.1. NCBI lineage: Eukaryota > Fungi > Ascomycota > Eurotiomycetes > Onygenales > Ajellomycetaceae > Blastomyces > Blastomyces silverae. The sequence continues at coordinate 25,861 of LDEV01002407.1, forward strand.
CCGGAAGTTCATTCCCACAGCAAGCCCTTTGGACGGTTCTCGCCGTGTTGAAGTCTTCTTCCAAAAATAGGGCCTCTCGGGGCATGTCGTGCCTTCAGAAGATAACCGTACGTTTATGGTATCCGTTTACTCAATGCGACGTTACTAATGATAACAGGAGGCTATTAAAAAAATGAAAACCGATACGTCGGCTTCGGATCTTCGGACTATTATTAACCAAGGGCAACGAATTTCGGACGAATTGTTGAAGATGTGTAATACACGCATTGAGGATAAGACTACGAAAGTTAGCCTGGCGAGAAACCTTGGGTTCAACCACAGGACAGCGCCATGCAGACTTGTTATTCCATTAGAATCGACTTTGACTCCAATACTCCCGGCGAATCATGAACCAGGCTTTCTGAAATCATTTCGAGCGTTTCCCCATGACCCTATTACCATTGAAAGTAGGAAATCCTCCCTATTCCACAAGATACTATATGTCTGTCTAACTTGATATTGCCAGCCGTCCTTGACGATGCCCTCGTTCTCAACTCGCTGCAAAAACCCCGGAAAATCAATATCCGCGGCTCAGACGGAAGGATTTACAGCCTCCTTTGTAAACCAAAGGATGATCTCCGCAAGGACCAACGGTTGATGGAGTTCAACAGCATGATTAACAGGTTTTTGAAACGGGATGTTGAATCAAGCAAGCGACGACTATGTGAGGCCCTTCTTCAGATAGGACAAAATTACGACCGGGTATTTTTCTAACTACGTGCTAGATATCAAAACTTACGCTGTGACTCCGTTAAACGAGGAATGTGGTCTTATTGAATGGGTTGACAACCTCAGGACTTTGAGAGAGCTCGTGATCAGACTTCTCAAGGAAAGGGGAATCATTCCGAACGTAAGCATCTGAGAACCCTGTGGAGATTGTACTGGTTAAACTAATATTTTGTAGTACGGTGAAATTAGGCACTATTTGAACGAAGCGTGTGCCGATTCGTCGAAGCTGCCTCTTTTTACCAACAAAATCCTTGCGACGTAAGGCCTAAACTTCCTTTACATGTTCATAGAAATCACGTTCTAACATCGTGTAGTTATCCTCCGGTTCTACATGAATGGTTTGTTGAAATGTTCCCTGAACCAGGTGCATGGTTTGCTGCACGATTAAATTATACAAGGAGCAGCGCTGTGATGTCCATGGTTGGCTATTGCTTGGGGTAAGAATTAACCCTTAGACAATTCTATAAATCTTCCCCCTGTAAACTAAAAGCTGTTTGATAAAATAGGCTCGGAGACAGACATGGCGAAAATATACTTTTTGAGGAGGGTAGCGGCGGTGTCCTCCATGTTGATTTTAACTGTCTTTTTGACAAGGTAGGCTCTCCAAGTTCCATATTTATACAACAAAGTGAGACAAGGTAGTGTTGACAATTTCTCTAGGGCTTAACATTCGATAAACCAGAATTGGTCCCATTCCGACTGACCCAAAATATGATAAACGCATTTGGAGCATATGGATATAATGGTTAGTATTTTCAGCCCTTCGTTCTCGGACTCACAGAAACCCTAAACTAGTATTCAGGACCATTCCGAAAGACCTGCGAGATCACACTTGGTTTGTTACGACAAAACGAAGATTCGCTCATGACAATTCTGGAGACTTTCCTGCACGATCCCACTACAGATTTTATTGGCAGAAAGGTTGGTTCTTCCACCACACGGCACATCGCCATCTCATCTCCCTCCCATTCCAAAGGTAGTTATCGAAGGGCTAACCGGTAAGCTAGAAACGAACAAACCCGAAAGTTCCAGATACGCCCGAAGGGGTCCTCGAGTCTGTACGAAGCAAACTACGAGGTTTGCTGCCTGGCGAATCTGTTCCGCTATCTGTAGGAGGCCATGTGGACGAACTGATCATTCAAGCCACAAGTATAAAGAATCTGGCTGCTATGTATATAGGCTGGTGCGCTTTCTTCTGAGTTCGTTCTTTTGAATGGTTCTCGCCTAGACCTATGTCTAACGTCGTGATGAATTTACACTGGCTTAATGACTGCGCATACATGGGCACTCCCGTATTCGGCTCTCGAAATCATACTGCTGTAATCTGAAAACGAATGTATTATTGATACGCCATGACTATGAAAGCACAGGACCTGTAGTCCCCCTTTTCCTTATCGCCCAACGTTTTACATAAAGTTACAAAAAATAGTTTTGGGAAACAAACAAATTAGTAGCCCTACGCACTAGGAAATTCCTACCACGTTCCGCCACCATGACGGCTGCGACTTCGACTAGGACTTCTGCTTCAAGTCAAGCTTCGACTTCGGCTCCGGCTCCGGCCACGGTCGCTGTAGCTACTGTAACTAGAGTTCCGCCTCCTACGACGAGGGGGGCTATCCCTATGAGGCCTTCTGCGTGGTGGCGGCGTTCTGGAACGAGATCGCGAGGAATATGACGGCGAACGGCCACGTGGGGAGCGAGATCTCGAAAGTGACCGAGGACGATACAAATCGTGTCTTTCCATGCCGCGAGGGCCAGGAAAGCGCCGTGGGGAACCACGACGGGGCGGCGGAGAGCGATACCGACCTCCTGGCGGTGGCGGTCTTCCAGAGTCTAAGCCAGGGCCTCGACCATAACCTCTTCCGTACGCGGGGCGGTCGAATCGCCCAAAATCACCCCTGTTTCGAGCCGGTGGAGGCGAGCGGGAAAACGTGCGGCGTGGTAGGACAATAGAGACATTGAGGACAGCACCGTCAAGTTGTGCTTCGTGCATATGTGATATAGCCGCCTCCGCATCTGCTACTTCGTGGTATAAAATATAGGCGGTACCGCGGTTGGTCATAACTGCGCGCGTAACTCTGTCAGAGAAAAAAAATACAATAAAATCATAATAGTAATAAAAGATCCATCACATACACTGTGGATTCATCGGCAATTCCAAGCTCTGGATCTCTCCGTAGACCCCAAAAATTTCGCGCAGATGATTTTCATTCACATTCTTGGTTAACTTCTCCACGACAATCTATATGGACCCGAATTAGCATCAAAACAACGCGAAAATAAAGCTGCAGAACCGGATCATATCGAACTGGGACGGATGGGACATGACTTCATCTCTAAAATCATGGTGGAACGGAGAGACGAAAAGGGACGCTACCTTCGAACTCGTTCGGGGAGGAGAGCGGCTTGGGCTTCGCGTGTAGCTTCTATCTCGATATCGACGATCACTGCGGCCCCTGCTCAAGCTTCTACTGCGACTTCTACTCCGTGAAAGAGATCTGCTGTCATCCCGATGTCCATTGCGCCTTGGTGACATATCAGGACTTAGATGTCTCGAGCGGGATCGCGAGCGCGAGACATCTGAATGGTGGGATCGGGGCGAATGCGATCTCCGGTGCGAAGGTGCGGGAATAGGTGAGTGCGACCTACGGCGACCCCGAGAATGTACAGAGGGAGACCGTGATCGTGAAGGGGATCGAGAAGGCATTGTTGCGGCTTTTCGGCCAGTTTGATAAAAACGGAATACCTTCACCCAAACCAGAAAGAGAGAACAATAATAGTGATTGTGTGGACGGATTTGCTGAATAGTGGCCAAGCGAAAGGTGATTTGATTTCTGTGAAGCGTTATGTGCTGAAGCTGTTTGGCAATTAGATAGTTGACCGTTGGTTGGAGTTGGATACCTGTGGAACTTAATCCTGAGGGAAACTTGGAAGCTGGTGGTTGTCGGGTGCACGTGACTTGTATAGCTTTGAGCATTCTAACTGGTTGAACTGGGATGAGACAAACAAACAAAGAGGTATAAAGCAATATCCAAAATATCTAATATATATCATTGAGAAAAGGGTTTATGTCTATTTGGGTCATTTACTCATATCATGTCGTCCCTCCATCTCTCATAACCCTCGATCACAGCTGCTGATATCTGCTTGGGCACCTGTTCCAACGCATGTTCAAAATGCCTCCATCCTATTTTATGCTGCTGGCCAGTCTCTTCCTCCTCGTCCAGGGCGCCGTCAGCTGCAGTTTCACAGATATTAACCATCTCCGCGCCAGAATACCCTTCCGTCACCTCGGCCAACATGTGAATGTCAACATCATCGTCAACTTCCGATTTACTAATCCAGATGTTTAAAATCTCTTTCCGGGCCTCGAAGTCTGGGGGTCCAATATACAGAATATTATCCAGTCTCCCGGGCCGCATAAGCGCAGGGTCGAGAACCTCGGGTTTGTTCGTTGCCGCCACCACCAGCACGTTTTTCAGCTCTTCGATTCCGTCCATCTCATTGAGCAAAGTCGTGAGTACGTTTATACCGCCACCACCCCCAGATGGGCCACTACCTCGTCGCGAAGCAATCGCATCAATTTCGTCAAAAAATATAATGCTTGGACTGGCCGATCGTGCTTTTCGGAATATCTCCCGAAGTGCCCGTTCCGACTCCCCAACGTACATGCTCAAGATTTCAGCCCCTTTAACTGCCAGAAAATTCAACCCAGCTTCAGTCGCCAGTGCTTTAACCATTAGTGTCTTAGAACAACCAGGGGGGCCGTATAGTAAGATTCCCTTCTTGCCGCTTATATTCAGTCGTTTCATTCGGTCAGGAAACTAATCAGGACACGTTAGTCATATTGCGGCTTCCTGAGTAGAAAATGGTTGAGTTGCGGGCTTTACCTTGATTGGTCTCTCTACTGCTTTCCGAAGACGCTCCTTGATTTCCTGTAGTCCACCAATATCGCTCCACCTCACTTTAGGCGTTTCCAGGAAAACTTCTCTCATCGCCGTCGGGCGGGTTTCTTGAAGAGCAAGCGATATATCGTTATCATCGATTTGAAGGAAATTCTCATCTGGAGCTGTAGCCTCGGAAGATAAGGCCTGTTTCGAAACACAATGTTCACTAGAACACGGTTTTGCCCGTTCCAATTCCATCATTTGTCTGGTCTGTGCTTTTCTACACGAAAGCTGTAACAATGAAAACAGGTCGGCGCCGACATATCCATGAGTCCGTTCCGCCAATTTTGCTATTTGACTGTCATCGGGCACGGTAGAAGTTCCCCGAATGGATAACAAAATCTCTTCTCGCCCCTTCGCAGTTGGAACTGGCAACTCGATCTCGACGCCAAACCGATGGGGGGTTCTTAGGGTGTCGTCAACATCGTTCGGATGCCTCGTGCATGCGGCCACTAGAACTTTCGCATCTTGTAAACCATCCAAGGCTTCGCATAGCGCTGAGCATACAGATGAGTCATTGGGCCGATTCTTGGGAGCCAGGAAATCCAATTGGTCTATGGCAATTAGACTCGGTTGTGACTGAAGAGCTTCTGTGAAGATCTTGCGTAATAAAACCTCTCCATCGCCGCGGTTTCTGTTCAGCACGGAGCTATTGACGGTGAGTACCTTCTTCCACCCTGCAGCGCCGAGTTTAGATAGCAGCGTGCTTTTCCCCGTCCCTTTTGGGCCGTAGATTAAAATCCCGCCACTACTCCGATAAAACGAAGGCATGGTCACATTATGCTCCTGGAATGTAAAGTCACGGAGTCTTTCATTAATCTGCATTAATTGCTGGCTGAGGCCACCCAATCCTGCAGCTGACACAGCAAGGGAGGAAGGAAGAGTTTGACGTTGCAGGGCCTGTCCGATGAATACCTTAGAGCTTGCGGTAAATTGAAAGATGGTATTACTTCGACTTGGTGTGAGAGGCTCGATTTCTGCCACTCTAAAGGTTCTACGGTTCCCTCTAAGGTCTAGGTCAAACACCATCCCTTCCGCAATGATCTCGCATTTAGACAAGGGGTATTCCAGACCCCATTCCCAATGAGGTCTATCTGTTTCCGGAAGCAGCCCAATAGCGGAAACTTTGCTTGCGTCGGTGCACTCTTCAAGGCGGATAGCAGATATTTCGTCCAAGGGTTCATACTCTCTAGAAACTGATATCTTCTCTCCAAGCTTAAGCCCGTATAGATCCTGGACAGTTTTAGATGTCTGAACAATTGTATCCGGAATTTTCTCAGCTGCAGTCCACGCGATGGCCGTTCTTGGGGAACCACCTGGTGATTCCAGTTGACACAGATCGCCAGGCCGAGCTTTTATGAGCAGCAAGGAAGACGGAGAGAGAAAGACACGAAAGGAGTCCTTTTGGTCGTTTCTGGGTTGTTTCGACAGCGGCCGAACCGTGAACTTGGGTGCGTCCGCCGCCATCGTGAACCCTAGCGTCTCGGGATATCAGTCGTTATTGAAACGGAGTTCCGCAAAATGAGGCGGGGCAAATCAGATATAGGTCGGAAGGAGGCGTGCTAAATAGTGGTGGGAAAATTTCGGGGGGTACACTGTCCATTCTAGATCAGACAGTGAGCATATTAGCTCACAGTATTTCGTCGAAAGCAACATACAGCCAGGAATATGTTACCTGGTAATATTGTGCTCAGGGGTATAGCACACACCAGCCAGCAGCTAGACCAGTTTGTAATTCAGCGCGGGGATGGACAATAATAATGGTAAATGTCATTTTCTTGAGGCGCAAAAAAAAGCCAAGCCGCAAGTTGATCAGATAAGATAACGATCCTTACAGTACATTACGTTACGTTACATACATACATACATGCGGCTGTCTGCAGACTGTACGGAGTAAGGCCGCGACTTGGGAAAAAAACCTCAGCTCAATTTCTTCACCCGACCAGTTTCTACTATTCTGCACACGGAATTGACTCCAATTTATCTCCAGAATATTGAGGCTTCTTCACGAACCTTTGAAAGCGCATTGGTAACGAGCAGCAAAGCCGTTGATGAGACGAATTCCACAGGATCTCCAATTATACATGCATACATAATGGGCTTTCGGCCCTCGACATCATAACCAGCATGCTTTCTCCGTCACGATTCCCAGCCTTCGTACAGACATGTCCTGTCAAGTCATCGCGATGGCTGCGGCTATTCACATCTACTCCATCTCAAAGAAACGGAGGCAGGCTTGAAGTGCCGCCGAGTAAACCCAGAGAAAAAGGGGACGGAGCAGGCGTGAAGGCCGCAAACACGACCGACAAAAGCAACCGGCCGCGATTTGACCCCGAAAGAATATCCCTGGAGCACGCCGATTTACTCAAAGCCTTTGGACTGGCTGAGGTTCCCGAATCTAATAACACCGGCGCTACCATCGACAGGCAAGGGCGAATAACTATCACCTCCGAGGAAGCAAGCCGGCAAAAACATGATACGGCCCTCGTGCTCTCTCGCGCCCCAGCCTGTCTTGACGAGCGAGACTTCATATCAATATTAGGCCAGGGAAAATATCTCAACAAATGGAGAAATACAAGAGGCCTTGAGAAAAGTGAGGCTTGTGCATTTTTGCCGTATTGAATTAAGCTATCCAAACCGAGCTCTTTATACTAACATGAACCCCTTCTTGGCTGGTAGTAATTCCCCTCCGCTTCCCTGATACCCTACGACGATCTAATACGTGGATCCTGATATTCTATAGCCCTGCAGCAGCAAAGGAATTCCAGGACAAAGTGTATCGCCTCTTTGAATTTGCCCGGGACAATCTCCCAACCTCCACCATGTCCAGCATTACCCCACCACCAAACTACACCTCCGACGGTGCGGGCGATTACAGACTGAGCGATTACACCCTCACATCACCGTGGCTAAACCTTTCTCTATCCGCATATCTAGCACCTTTTGATCAGAAGATCCAAGACGCGATTGACTTGCACAATAGCCTAGCATCCAGAGATGGAAAACAGGGATTCTCCGTTCGAATATGGATCGACAACCAGAGCCGCTTCACGCTTAAACAGGAAGACCTCCGTCGACTCCTGTTGTGGGATGGGCAGAACAGGTGGTCACCTTGGCAAATAGTCGAAGAGGACCCTATAACGCCGCTGACGGAACCGCTCTCCAACGAGATACTAACCTCCGGTGAGGAGGATTTGACTGAAGGAGATTGCTGGCGCATTGCGTTCCAGACTGCCGCGGAGGCACGGCGATTTGTCAGAGCGTGGCACAGGAGCGTGTTCCCTAAACTGGACGGGTTACCGTTCTACCCCGATCCTCCGCCTTTAATAAAGGCCGAGTGTCTATTTGAAGGCGAATTCCGTTGAGGTTGAGCCAGGGATCTACATACATAAAAACCAGTCGAAACAACTGCATCAGCGGCCTGGTCTACAGACCCAGTGAAACTGGCAGTGCGTTACAACGCGTTTGTTTATTATGCCAAAATACTACAAATGCGATATCAACTACCGGGATCAAGCCACCTGAAATCGCCGGGCCTGGTAGTTTGATCAAAACAACCATACGGTTTCAATCTGGATTGCACAAGTTATCGTGATTCAATACCACTAACTCACTTGGTTATTCTGGAGGGAAAAATATATTTGTGCGAAATAAAATGAATGCAAAATAAATAACGCCCTCTAGGAAACAAAGCATAGACAAGCAACAAGGACGAACAGGTGGAAGCGGGAATGGAATCATTATCAAGGAGACGAAAAGTCAATAAGGCAAGAAATAAATATAGGAACAAAAGAGGAACAAAAGAGATTAGTCGACTGGGGATACATACTAAGATGAAGGGATCTGGGGACGCCACATTAACAGGGTTGGTAACTAAAAGTAGGAGATCTTTGGGGTAAAAAGTCCATCTCCATCTAGATAGTACAAGGAATGCCGCCTGTTCACATAAACAAAGGAAATAAAGAGAAAACGTGAAGAGAAGAAGAAGAAGAAGAAGAAGAAGAAATCCTAACAACATTTACCTCCAAGGTTGCCTTGCCCGGTTCCTTGATGGTCTATCGTAACGCCCTGGGAGCCGGCTTGTTCGGATTTGGTCGTGTCCATAACCTTCTTTATGTCAGAAGCTAGGGTGTAGAATGCCTTTTCAACGTTGATATTATTCTTCGCTGAGACTTCAAGGAAGGGGATTCCCAGTTCGTTGGCTAGTTGCTGGCCCTGCTCTGTTGATACGGCTCTCTTCTCTTCCCAGTCGCATTTATTGCCGATAAGCATCTTATGTACTCCCTCGCTTGCATGTTGTTCGACGTTCGAAAACCACGTCCGGATGTCTTTTTTTCAGGGTAAAAGAAAATTAGAAGGTTAGCTTGACAGCCTCTTTTTGCTATTTGATTCCTATATGGCGAAACCGCAACACAAAAAATCGAAAGAAACTCACTGTTGAAAGACCGCTCATCGGTCACATCGTAAACAAGAAGTATTCCCATGGCACCCCGGTAGTATGCGGTGGTAATGGTCCTGAATCTTTCCTGCCCGGCCGTATCCCATATCTGTAGCTTTACACGTTTCCCGTCTAGTTCTATCGTCCTGATTTTGAAGTCGATTCCGATCGTCGTAATGAAAGATGGGGTAAATGAATCCTCGCTAAACCGCAACAAGCAACATGATTTGCCTACGCCTGAATCGCCGATGAGAAGGAGTTTGATCTTGTTCGTTTCAAAAAGCAAAAAACGTCAGTAGATGAAAGAATAAATATGTATTCCAGAGGGGGCTTTGGCGGAATTCCACAGGGCAAAAGTTACCAAAAAATCGTAATTTCGTGTGCCAGCCATCGTTGAGTGAGTGAAGGCGGGCGGGGGGGAGGAATGTTATGGAGATAATCGGTAGAGTAGAATCAAAACGGGTCGCCCTTCGGTAGAAGCGTTAAGAGGATGGCTGGAAAGGAACCGAATCCTCCAAGCACCTGTGGACAACTTGGAAACCTGACTTTTTGGCTTTAGCTCCAGGAACAGGGAGGCGGCGGCAGCAGCGAGTAGGGTTGGAAGGGAGCGAGTCTTTGGCAGCGAGAAAGCAGGTGCCTGCGGGTATCTCTCTCGAGGACGGCCCAGATGGTAGGCTCGGCAGCGAATAGTAGGGGAGATGACACGGGCGAGCAGGCTGTTTCGTTAAGTGATGATAAGGGCGGCCTGGAATCTGACAGCGAGCATGATAGATAGATAGAGGATAGGCTGAGGATAGGCTGGGGCACGGGAAACCAAACCCATACAGGGCCAAACGTGGTTGGCTGGTTGTGGTTGGTGGTTGGCGAAGGCGGAGAGACGCGGCAGCCGGCAGTATATTTGCTAACTAACTACACAGTACCCAGTACACCACCACTACTCTATGTACATCCATTGGACACCTTCTTCTTCATCTTTATAGTTTTCTTTTGTGCTGGCACGCAGTATATGTATCGAGATATGATGACGGGTGATGTGAGGTCTCCTTTGTGACGAGGATGCACTGTACTAACCAACCTTTGCGATGAAATAGACATCACTGCTGCCTGCCTTCCTGTGTGTGAGATGACGGATTGGAGGGAAATACGTCTCGTATAGGGATTGCTTGCTATCATTGGCCTCCATAGAGAGGTTTCTACCTGCCCGCCTGCCCGCGAGATTACACCGGTTCACGATGATATAGAAATCTCTGGCGGCCGGCCTGCCCGCGGCGATGCCGCCCAGATGAGGGACTTTGACTGTCTTTGATGCTGCCATCCTGGAGATCTACTTGTATTATTATGAAGTGGTGCTATAGCGGATGTTGATAGACGAACAAAGGTATACAAGTATGTCCTGGAGAGAGTGAGTGGGAGAGAGACCGGCCATCGAGGAAACGATGTGATCCGTCCCCGTCCCGTATCGGATTGAATTATGCCCTGCCTATCCATCTGCCCACGAGGCTGATTAAGAAGAGCAATACATAGCTCTTATGGCGGTTGCTCGCTACGATTGATATACATCACATATAGGGCTTGCTTGCTACAAAATCCATACACAGCTCCTGCGGACGATACTTGCTACAATCGATATGTGCTGTATGGAGGATGCAGTATAGAACTTCTATCCCTTAGGTTTAAATGACGGTTGCACGCTGCGGTCAATGTATATCGAGAGGGATTTAAATAGAACAGTAGCTTTTAGAGGTCTTTTGCATAATATGCTACTATTTATATAGAATAGGGAGTATAGGATGATGGGGTTAAGTTATCACTAAAAAAAGTGGTGTTTTTTGCCAAGGAATACTTTATACCTACAGTATCATGGCAAATGGATATAGTTATGAACACTAAAATGCATAGATTTAAACGAAACATACCTGAAATGCCTATCATCTCCTCCGTATAATAATCTCTACTCCTGAGCTCAATTGACAGGGCGTGTTGCTCATATGAAGGGCGCGTCGAGGTGGGCCAATCCAAGCTGTTGATTGGCTTGCTGAGGCCGGGCGGCTCCGATATCGGTCCCCGCGGTCAGTATATACATCTGCATCACGCACCTTTTCAACGCTCATTCCTCCATCTTCCTTGATCACCACGTCTTTCCTCTTTCCTCACCATCACATCTTTTCCTGCGCCGGGAATGTTGCACTACTTCGAGATTCCACCAGACAGAACTTCCTTCCAGCAATGTTCAGACACGCGAGGTAGACTGAGCCTATGAGATACTCGCCTCGACTCAACTGCCATAGCTCAACCTCTCTCACCGTGACCGCCCGGGGATCTGCCCTAGTGTGGTATTGTGGTATTTGGACGCCTCCACGGGCCTTGGGGTAAGAATGCGTGCAGTACCTTGAACAGCTAAAAGTCGTGGTCGGGCCTATCTCTTGTTCCCGGCTTGTCAACCATCTCCATTCACCATGTAGGAGAACCACTGTCGAGGTGCTAGACGATGACTACGCCGCCGCCATTGAAAAACAACGTGGACACAGGACTCGCCCGAACTGTTCCGAATCACACCCACCTCCTCCCCCGTTAGATTATGGGGGACGGACCGTCCCAATCTACAGCAGATGTTGGAGGGGATAAACGCTGAGTACGTGCGGTTGGATCGGCCATGTGCAGCATTCGATTTATCCACAGAGCGATCGAGAAAAGACAGAATCGCAGGCGCATTTGTTTCCAAACCCCCCGTACACGCCTCCCCTTAGAAGATAAGATTACCTCCCATCCTTCGAGCAACCAATTGCAAGATACAGCGACAACGTCGAAATGGTCTAAGAATTCACAATATCATACTCGAGCAGGCACTGGTGAGGGGCTCTGTTAGGGCTGTGATTGATGAGGAGAATGAAGCTGGCTTTTCTGCGTGGGGCAGGACGCTGAAAACCTGGGTGGTGTTGCTGATGACGAGGTTACCTGGGAGTCAACACGTTCTCGATCATTATTCGGATAAGCAGGCTGTGGAACGATATAGTAACCGCTCTGGTCGAATTTGCGAAACCGAGTGTTGCTTGCCACTTTGATCAACTCACTGCGAAGTGTCCCGGCTCTGGCACAGTTGCATATGGGCATGAGAGGAAATCCTACATAACTGAGGGTTTATTTTTTTATTTTTATTTTTTTTTATACAACCCACATGTCTAAACTTGCCAGGAGAAAGATCTCAGCAAAGCAATAACAGGGTCGCGCCATACGGTTGAAATTCCGTGAAAACCAAGTTGGCTTGCGTCGCCGCCAAACATGAGTTGCAAAAAAGTTTCAAACTGAGGGCGAGGTACAGTCCAGTACCCTGTTTTATTCTTGACAGGAAAGGGCTCCATCTAGGTTCATATCATATATCACCTGAGAGACGGATCGATAGGAAGCTGACATAACATAACGCATGCAGGGTCTATCCCGGCTTCGCGAGAAACTAACCAAAGGCGCTAACACCGTTTCCCGGTAATGGGTTGCAGCAGCACCAGCAAGCGCCTCTGGCACTCTCCGAGCGAGGGTGCCACCATCGAATGGCAAGGCCTCACTCTAATAATTGACGAGCTCAGGATTCGGCCGAAAGCGAGGGAGCTAGGCTAACCAATGACAGAGCTACGGTTTACTCGGATGAGTTGACGACTAAGTACGGAGTACGGGGTATAGGCATGAAGGGGGAAGGTCGGGTCGGTCAGTCTGCTTCAAGGGGAATTACTATGATGATTGGGCTCGAGCAGGATTTTCTGCTGCCCAAGTTCACCACCGCACCGGGGGGATGAATCCTATATTTATGCCATGCTGTCTGATCACAAGCAAGGGGGGGGAGAGAGAGTGTGTGAAGGCCGCAGCTCAGCGGACATTGGATTCGCTTGGCGACGCTTACGCAGGAGAGCTGTTGAGCATCGCCGCCCCTGTCTATCACTTTCACGTGTAACACGGACGAGTCGGACTGAAAATGTTGACCCGGGTTCACTGAAGAGGTCGATTGGTAATGACAATATCTTGCGATGTACGGACTCCGTATGGTCAAGATACATTCGTATATAGGGTTTCTGGCCTTTTTGTTCTTTTTTTCTTCTTTTCTTTGTCTAATTTTCAGTTGTTTTTTGCATGTTCTCTCCCAAAAGCTTGGCCTTTTTTGGCGAAGCGATACTGTCCATGTACTGCACCCAACAAATAGGGATACTGGCAGCTCTAACAATCTATGAGGCCTACAATTACTTCACATTGACACATTCGCACATTTATTGGATGATATGGGAGGCAAAGAAATGATTTTGATTTATTCAGACTGGCGAGCAAAAAGGTGAGCAAAAATCCCCAGCTCCGCGAGTTCCAAGCGGCGAGGACCCCAATTGGGGTTGGCGTTGGCGTTGTTTTAGACGGTCCCATCTGGTTGGTCGGTTCGGCTCAATGCGAGCAATTTGAATCGCTGAGCTCGCTAGCCTGAGCTGCATCACAGGTAATTTCTTTTTCTTTTCTTTGTTTTTTTTTAATTCTTTTCACGGGGGTTTGTTGAATTGTTAATCGATCAATTATTGGGGTTTCCAGCTCTACAAGGTAAACATAAGCTTTGGCTATCTGCACGAGATCTGTCATCTCCCTCAATTCCCTCTCGCTAGATATCTCTTCTTTCAACCCAGCTCCTCCGTCCCTCCAGTTCCTCACTGAAGTAATAATAAAAAGACGTGAACGCATGACACGTTTCCTCTCACGCTGCTTCCGAGCAAAGTGGGTGGGCCGCGTCCGTACGTTATCGTATCCGTGGGCGAAACAAAAATGAGCAAATTGGCTCTAGTATTATTAATGCGTGTGGACACGTGTGAGAAGTCGCAACTAAAGCCCGCTAACAAAATTCAGCGTCTCTTGGCGACGAGGCTCTCGCCACACCTCCGCTCCGGGGTTGGAGGGGGGCTTGGAGGGCTGTGAGATATGCCAAACCTCTTTAGGGAGGTCCATTGGTCTTGGCTTGGAGCACGCGATGGGACCAAGGCCGGGAATACCCATGCGGGGGAAGATGGGGAATGGAGCACAACGATGATGATGATGATGGCTGACGATGACAGAATTGGGCTCGCTTGCTTGGCCTCTTGGAGATGGAGCGTAGGGAAAAACCCTTTTCATCTCACTTGAAGAGGTTTGTTCTGAACTCGCTACTCGACGACTACCCTACCTCTGAACGGTTAGCAACAACCGGCTAAGGACTCTGGGGGAACTTTCTGGAGAATAACCAGACCAGGATTATGATTATTAACCCATGTGGATTCGAGGCGCAGGAATATTCTCTTCTGCCAATGAGATACGCTGCCTGCGACGTCAGCCGCTCCGCTGAATGTTTTTGAAATAATGGAGACTAGTAGGTCCTCCCCCCCCCCC
>LDEV01002410.1:457-13999 GCA_001014755.1 Blastomyces silverae
AATTTCTGATCATATGCGCAGCCTTCCGCCCTTATAGAATTGCAGTTCTCAGTCGGGAATGGAATCGTGGTTGATCCCTGCGCAGTCACAGTGCTGACTTCTGGCGCAAGCGCTGAGTTATTTCCTGGATTGCTCCCGACGGGCCTGCGGGGGATTGAACGCTGTCTTGAACACGAAGGGGTCGTCGCAGAGCGTAAAAGGTGGGGTCCACTGCCAGAAGGGCCGCTCCGCACAGGCAATGACCTCACGGCGGAAGGATAGCACTTTGGGCAGAGATGTGTTGACGGCGGGGCGCCTGAGGATGATACATAGGTAAAGAGGATTTCAGTCGATCTGGGTAAAAAGAAAGATCCGTTCCACTCAGCGCAGACTGCTTCTATCCTGGCTTGACGCTCGTCATCCCCTTCCTGGGCACAGTCCTTACGGTCACGCTGAATTTCAGCGCGGAGCTTACGGGGTAGATGAGCCTGGCTGGCGGCGGGAGCCAAATGCGGCGGGAATAAGTAATTGAGGAATGTGTCCCAGTCATGCTGGGTAATTTCAACAGAGCGACGCCGCAGACATTTAGGATAACGATGGTAGTCTCTCGGTTGGCTTCGGGGATAGATTGTCAGGGTGTGTTGGAGAAGCTCCTGTGGCTCTGCATGTTGAGGAACCGGTGGGGGCCGCTCCCTGAAGTATGGACCTGCAGAGATGAAGTTTGGAACGGAGACAAGACTGTCGTAAGTCGGTACTGGGGTATCATTATTGTCAACATGAGGTTCCTCTGCCGCGGCGTCTGCGTCTATGGCAGACTCGGTGCTTGAAGCCGGGGTGAGTGGGTCAATGGGGGTATAGGGAGGCGGGGCGTCATCCGGGCTGCCGGGAATCGAGGCCATGTTGAGCTGCATACAAATAATGCCTTCATTCAAGCCCACGCCGGAGGAGTTTGGTACTCTTATATATGTCTATGAGAGGGGTTTTAAACTACGCTGTACAAGATGGATGGGATATATCCGGATGCGATGAAGAGGGCCCAGGAGCTATTTTAAACTATTTCCACCAGGCTAGCGCTGGCCAAATTGCTGATTAGCGCCGATTCCCGTGCCCGTTGTCGAAACTAGGCAGCGACATTATTTCTCCTGTTCATGCATCGCACAAGGCGCAGCGTCTCTGCCCAATAGTCATGAAGCTGTCCTCCGTCGATTCCTCTGGGAAAGGCCGAGAATGTTGAACGGCAGTCACCTTTGTCCAAAACATCCATGCGGAGTATTCCGTAAATACGAAGGAATTGCGTAGTTGACTTCCATTGGAACGCACGACTAATTTAATCTTTGCGGAAACTTGCATCTTTCAAGCCGGCTACTGGTTACAACTTACTCCCATTCCCATCATAATTGTTGCCTTATTTACCTCGTACCAGAAATTATATCGGTGCCTTCGCGCTGCGCCGGATGCATGCTGCGTAAGTTATCAGGCCGGGTAACTTGCGCTTGAATCCAGTGACGTCATTTTGAGGCACATCCAGCGATACTTGAACAAACGAAACAGGAAGGGAAATTATTAGGAAATAATATCCATTGGCGCCTATGTCGATCTAAATGGGCTTTAGCTACCTAGATAAGTCAGTGATATCCCACTTAAGAATTCTCGCACGTTCAGGTATCGAAGGTTCAAATTCTAGCGCTAAAAGCGACCCACAGATATACATACAGGAAAAACTATATACTGCATGTACATGTACATGTACAATAGTCTTCACGGAGTCGAGCCTTGATGGACGCCGCGTCTATACTTTGTCCTAGTCAAGCAAGATATTGGCGAAGGCCGCACAGCTGAGAAGTTATTCGAAATATGGGCTTATCCAACTAGATGTAAAACTCTATATACGCGCTCCATACAATATAATTTTCAATTAACCCAGCTATGGTTCTTCGATCCCAGCACCTAAAGCGTCGACAAGATTATATAGATCTATGACCCTTTCTTACAAAGATACACTTTCTCCAGCGCGTCACATACTCATCCTCAACCCTCCATTAGCACATACCACGCTCCCGGTACACCACTGCCCATCCTTCGTGCACAGCATGCCCACCACCCCAGCAATCTCATCCGTAAAAGCCGGCCTCCTCCCTCCCATCTTCTCCCACACGAGCCTTTGAGTCTCCTCACTCAATCTTTCCGCACCCGTCCCCGCAAACCCATCATCCACCACAAGCTTGCTGCCAGGCGTGTTGTCCTGCCAGCCCTGCATCGTCTTCCAAAAGTCCTCGCCCGCCTCCCAGTACATATCCCCAATAACTGGGCCCGGGTTGATGGCATTGACGGTGGCGCGGTCGCCAAGTTCACGCGCCCACGTCCGCGTCATGGCTTCGATCGCCGCCTTGGTCCCCCCGTAGACACTCTGCCCTTCAAAGCCCAAGCTTGCACTAACGCTTGAGAGGTTCACAATTCGCCCGGATCGGTCCTGTGGCAGGTGAGGGGCCACGGCTTGCGTGAGGAGCAAGGGGGCCAGGACATTGACGGTGTACATGCGGTGGAAGAATTCCGCATTAATGGGCCCGCGCACGGGGTCGTTGAGGCGGATATCGCCCCCGATGCCAGCATTGTTAATTAGGATGTCGATGGTTAAGCTGTTGGTGAATGAATTGGTGAAGTGGTTTTGGGCACTGGTAAGAATTTTATTGACTGCTGCGGTGGGCTCGCTGAGATCTGCCTGGACACTTATGCAGCGGATGGAGTGGGTTTTGGTCAGCTCTTCACACAGCTGAAGTGTCCGCTCCGTTGAGGAAGTGGAGGTATAGTTGAGAAGAAGGGAGCAGCCCTTCGATGCCAAGTTATGGGCAGTTGCTGCTCCAATGCCTTTTTGAGAAAATGTGTTAGTATATGTTTCTTGTACATATGTGCGCGTGCTTTCCTGGAGTACATAGTTGTTGAACTAGTGGGAAGGGGGACAGCATTCGTCACAGCGATTAATTTAAAAGTATAATTAGAATGTATTTACCCCTTGAACCCCCTGTGATGATGGCAAATTTCCCCTCCAATGGCCTTAACCCCTCGGCCGACATGATTATTGACAAGGGTTTTTGCAGGGTGGTTTCAATCTTTGCCCAAAGTTAGCTACGACAGACGCCTATTTGTGGCTCAGCCTGCCGTAAATAGGTGTGTAAACCCAAGCTCAAATCAGTCGTTATATATGCTGCTAAATTACCTCACATAATGCACAAAATACGAAAGCAAACTCAATGACATAAAGGCAACGCCAACTCTGAAAGTTGACTATGAAGACGACGTTCCCATTGACGTCATCGTTCCCGGCGGGGAACAAACGGCCAAGACTGCAATCACTCGTCCGTCCATCAAAAAAAAAAGGCACCAAAAAATACAAAAAAAGAATGATGACAAGAGTGGGATTTGAACCCACGCCCCTTTCGAGACCAGAACCTTAATCTGGCGCCTTGGACCGCTCGGCCATCTTGCCTTTGATGAATATTTCGTCGGTGGACAGTGGATGCTGAGCAAAATCTCGTAGCTGTGGGTTTGAGATGGGACGAGAATCTTTTTTAACTTTTAATTAAAGTTTAAGTTAAGGTTAGGGTTGGACTAGCCGCATTTGCATTAGCAAGCGCGAGCCCGCGAGCGCTCGCTTAGCGCTAGAGGAAAGCATGTAGAATTTAGTAGAGATTCAGAGAATCGAAAAAAAAATTAAGAAATGCAGGCTGTTTGTATCCACGATGGGACAAGGGCGTTTGTATCCAGATCACCAGACACGGAGATAGCAGCGACGGGTTAAATATTGATTGTTGGTGTCGTTGAGGCCAACCGGAGGTCATTGATCGAGTGGCGTGAAGCGATATTCAACAAACCAGCATCATTGGTCTAGTGGTAGAATCCATCGTTGCCATCTGATCTGACGAATAAGTCGGTCACGTGATCGAAATTCGATGGGGCCCGTGTTCGATTCACGGATGATGCATTAGAATATTCTTTTTTTCGTGTTTTATTTTTTTTGTATCTTGGTTCATTCTTCTTTTCAGAGCATTGTATACTTTGAGAGATACTGTAAAGCAATTTTTTAAAATCTCGAGCTAGAAGTGCCGATGACAGTCATGGGCAGTTTGTAACTCTGACATTGGAAAACTCGTAGCTTTATCATGGTTTTGGGAACTTGTTCGTTGAATTGAGTATGCAAAAGTGGTATAAGTGAAAAATGGATATGTATATATATCCGTATCCACGGATTTTAATTCTAGCTCACGTCATGCATAAGGACTGCCACACGGCCGCAATCTTTTGACAACAAATATTTACCAATTCACCGGCACTATTGACGGTACAATATTCAGGAAACGGGTTCGCTTTAGGTAATGCCTTCAAGTCACTATTTCACATAGGCTGTATGTACTCTATATATAACGCGATACAAATCCAATTACCAAAGACACCAATGCTAACGGCTGCACTCGTTACACAAGTATAAATATGGGTTAAAAGTGATATAGATGCAGACAACCTGCAGACAGATGCAGTCTTTGAGCGAGCAACTAAACTTCTCATTAAAAACAAAAGACTAGAGATATTAATCCCAAGCATCCCCCCAATCATCCTCACCCCCGTCTTCTTTCGGTTTCGTATCGATCGTTTTAGCTGGTTGGGAGGACGTTCTACCTTTGACAGACGAGTTCTTACTGCTCGGGACGGATGCTTTTGATGTGCTTGTTAGCCGCGTGGCACCCGCGGCTTTTGTGTTGGTGGATTTGGAGAGCCCTTTGGGTAATGGCTTTTTAGATTTGGCTTTGGACTGGGCGGCTAACCACCCAGCAAAATCGGGTTCTCCGCCGTCATCAAATGTCGTGTGCGTAGATGTTGTAGGTCGACTGGGAGAAGGGGATCTCTTAGCGTCAAAAAAGGCGTCGGACCCGTCATCTTCGTTAACCTCATCCTCCATAGCTCCCCACGCATCAAACGCGTCTTCTTCTTCCTCATGTTCAGGTTCCAATTTGGAATCGTCAGGTGGAGGCTCCGATGCAGTTCGAGAAATATGTGGTGCATCGGGCCGCAAGGCTTCCCTTGATTTATTAACCTGAGCAGATGGCGACGATCTCGCTGTATGTGGCATCGACGAAGCCCGGGTTGTAGCTACAGCAACAGACTGACTGCCATTAGATGTTGGCTCAATTTCACCATTCGCACTTGCTATCTTATTCGTAAATGACGAAATTGCCCATCCTGCCCAGGATGTGTCATTTGGCGTACCCATCCGTGCAGCGCCTGCGACCTGAGCATCAGAGTGGTTCTGGGCTGGTAACACTGTATCAGGCAGCGATGCACTGAACTTGCGAATGCGCTGAAGATATAAATCAAGCGTTTTGTTTGCTTGGTCCCGGACAAGCCTATTCATCAGTCAGTGAAAATTGCTTTTGCGCCTGGTGCCTGGCATGGGGAAACTCACTTCTCCTTGTCCAATAAAGAAGGACAAATTGCCGGCAACAATTTTGTTGCACAGTCCTCCTCAGTAAATAGGTCTAGAGTTGCACCTAGAGCAAGGAGACCTGCGTTTCGGGCATGGACGAACGGATCCCTCAGGGAACGACTGAATGCAGCTGTGAGGACTTTGGTTCTTGACTGAATAAAAAGTTTGATATTAGCAATGGCTCGTAATTAGCCAGAATAAAAGGAAGGAACTTACACTTTGCCCTAGGTTCCTTGCAATTCGCCCGAGACATATGGTCGTGTTTGTTCGGATGCCTGGTTGCTCGTCATTGGCAGTTTTGGCGAGGTGTCGCAACAGTTCGCCGTTGATGGTTCGGTCAGAGAGTTTCCCGATGACAGCGAGTACTGCTTTTACAGTCTGCTCCCTTACAACCGGGGCGATATCGGTAAAACCAGTTACCTAACAACAGACGTTAATATTTAAATAAATATACTCAATCGCTCCCATGTTATAAAACATACCATCTGGGGAAATATTTTATCGTTAACAATTTTCTGTGGGAGGCGGTCGATCATCAAAGGGAGATTATCAAGCAAACAAACACGCATAGCACGGTCAGGGTTGCCAAATAACCGTACGATAACCGGTATAAGTTTACTGGAATACTCCTCTTCTGAGAGCTTCGTGCCGATCTTTAAAATCGAAGCAAAAACTTTTGGTCCTCCGCCGCCAAACTCAACAGATTTTAGCAACTCAGGCAAGACCTTCATTTTAAAGAAATCCTCAGGGAAATCATCCGACAGCTCATCGAGTTCACTAGAATAGCCAGATTAGACAAAGAATCACCCAGGCTGTTTGGAAAATACGTTGACATACTTAATAAATTGATCCCGTTCCTCCTCACTTTTCAATCCTAGACTTTCAATATCCTGGGTGAGCCGTATTAACGGAGTTTCAAAGAAGCCTCCACTGCGTTTTCCTTGTTCCAGGAAATGGGTCACGCTGAGTCTTAGCTTTGGGTTGGGGTTCATAAGTCTCTTGTAACTTTGATGCATGCTTGGCGGGACATTTGAGATCTGGCCTGCTTGGTCGTTCCCTCTATAGCTACCATTAAAAACCTCGAAAATAAGGCACCCAAAATTGTAAGAATCCGTCGCAGATAGTGGGTTGCGTTTGATAGTTTCCCAGCCGCCGCCTTTCGCGATCTCTGGGGGTGCATAACGTGAAGAATCTGGCATGAGGCTACCATATGTCTACCACAATATTAATCACCAGTGTTTTTGTGTTGGCGGGAGCAAGGGAAACGAACGTATATTATAGCATCGTCTTCTTTCATGGAGCTGAGTATATCAAACCCGCCCAGTTTCCATTCCCCACTTTCGCTTGTGTAGATAGAGGAGGCCCGGACCGCCCCGTGAACCGACGACGCATCTTCGTTGATAAATTTAAGCGTTGACTACAAAAGTTCCCAGAATTAGTAACAAATACCTTCCAGTAAAGAAGTAGCAAAACTCACAGCAATTGCAAATAAGCCCCATTTTGCGGTTTCCTCGCTCAGGCTCCTCCTTTTTACCGGCCATGAAAGCGGAGTGATCCTTTCGGTCACGATATAAATGTTCGCGTCTGTCTACGCCTTCCGTCAATCTTCTTGTTCCTGTAGTAGCATCTCAATATCAGACAAAAGAGGTATCCCCACCTCTATCGTTTCTAGCACTTTGACAACCCCGGGATGTCTGAGGGTACGGTGTTTGCGAACTGCGTTTTTGGCAAGTGGTAGGCGGGATTTATTTGCTGCAATATCAAATGTGAATATGCTGCACGATGAGCCATCTTCCTAGATTGTCGAAAAGAAAATATCTAGATTAGTCCCAGCATATTAATGGAGGCAGGTTTGGATCGCGTATTCTAAACCCATACCCGCTTTGTGCCATTGTGAAGTGTCCAGATGGAGTCGTTATCATCAACCCGGTCGCCGAAGCTGTACGGAAACGAGCTGCCCTTGGCAATAGCCGAAGCAACAGCTGATTTGAGAAAATCCATTTCCAGAAAATAAAGAAGAGGTGATATATTCCGCCCCGCAAGTAGATCAAACAAGGGTAATCGGGGCTGTAGTGTCCCCTCCTTGCAGTAGGAAAATAGGAAGTTGGAGGTCAAATAAACGTTTGAAATAGACGGTATATCATTATCATAAAAGACATAAAACTCAAAAACACAACTGGGTATCAGGATATCTGCACGGCTTGGAAGTTGACCGACCTGCAGGGGACCGCGGCCAAGCTGTTATTCCCATAACTGGCGTTCTGTCATTATGTCCTGATTGGGGTTAGCGCGCTACTTTAGCGCCTACACCCGCCGATGACCATTTTTGCCGCCGCAACTGCTTTTAATAACAACAAATCTTAACATTCCATTTCTCGATCACCAATACTAGAGCGAAAAGCTACGTTTTTGAAATAGCTAGCTTTATGAATATGTTTTATCGCCTCTTTTAAATTTACGAACCGACGTGAGCGTCTCAAATTCTAGAAAGGTCAGTTCCCAGCTCCCACCTCTACTGTGTTGTATTCCCCTCTTCCCCGCCTCAAGTCGAGAAGGACTCGCGCACCTATTTCCCCCCTTTTCATTCCTAAGAATCTCCTATGATGCGAAACTGGTAAAAGGTCAGACTCCCAAAAAACGCCAGGCAAGAGTTTTTGGTACATGCACAGAGGGACGCGGTACTCGCACCCCCCATCGGATAAGGCAAATGGGACTGTCGACGTGACGAGTTTCATCAATGTTTGCGAGGTATAATTCTTTTATCTTCTTCCTCTTGGTCCTCAGAAGAAAGGCCATGCCCTTCTTTTATGACTGATAAGGCGGATATACTGTGTCATTTTTTTTCTGAACTATGGGGTCGTGGAATCCCGATCGCCAAACTGGCAGGGATATTCTGGCTCTCTGTCGCCGCCCTCAACCTCTCGAACCGGTCTCTTCTTCTGATTCTCTCTGCTCCTCTTCGCTCTCTCCTCTCTTTAGGGGATAGACTGTCGCAGGCACACTGTCGGCAAGAGGGATCTGATTTCTGCCCCCATTAGTGAAATTACTGGGACAGTCATGAAGTTATCATGGAAGATCTCCTGGAGAAAAAAGAAGATAACAGTGTGTACAAGAAACGATTACCGCCACTTAACTGGAGTTCCTGTCCGCTTTGCTACATGAGGACACGGGGAGCTAATGGCAGTGGCGGACAATTATGATTTTGCCTAAATTACTGCGCGCGGAACCGGAGCTAGAGAGATCAGGCAGGAAAGGGATTGGCTTGGGAGCGAGAGGGAAGGCAGAGTTTGTCAGAATATCTCTCTCTCCTCTTGAGGAGGGAATCGTGGATTTCTCGGCTTTATTGGTGGAAAAATATCTTGATATCTGTTCTTCGCCGCCTCAGTCATGGATCGAGAGTACCCGCGAGATTGAGAAAGCGGAAGGCCCAGGAGAATTCCTGAGAAACCCCCGCGCCGCCCGCAAACGAAGTTTGTCGGTTCCACGTCACATTTGCCTTTTTCCCATAGGGGTTCTCTTGCTGAGAACCGCTTCTTCTGCTGCAGCGATTCTTTCATGTGCCATTGTAAACCTTCGCCTGCGCGTATGAATGATGACCAAAAATAGAAACTGAAAAGACCTGAGGAGAAGAACGAAGAAAAAGAAGTTTGAAAGGGATGAGAGAAACCTATCATGTCTATCTCATACCCCTCCCCCCTTGGACTTATGACTAAAAGGTCAAACAAGCCCAGTCCCAATCACAAGCCCTGAGCAGTGAGAGAGAAACCAAGGGGCGACGAAAACACAACGCCAAAGATATTTTTGGCCGTTTTGAAACGTCCATCTTCATTTGCTAACATTATAGCGTTGCGTTTCTAGGTACGTACCTGTCTACATCCGGGCGCGGATACCCTCCGCAAACATTGATAGCAACAACCAAAAGAAAAAGAAGACTTAAAAAAATAAAAAAGAGGGGGAGGGATAAAATAAATCCACCAGAAAATCAACAACATACTCATTCCCGTTGCACAACCATACACACAATACGACTATCATCGCATACACGTTGTATACATGTACGTCAACCCTCAACAACGTCTCACAGCATCTTCCCATACAGCACGCCACGCCACGCATCCTTTTACACAGCAAATGCATGGAAGCTATTGAAATATTGAAGTATCCAACCCACCCATCATTCACACCACCCCAGAACCAACCTTTTCTCTCCCCCCGGCCCCCTACTCGAGCCGCCTCAGCTCCCCCGGTGCGGCCAAGTGGCCGGCCACCCTTCAAATCCCAAAAACTGCTTATTGGAAAAGAGGACCCTGGACTTAGCAAATTGGGGATAAGAGGCGGAGGCAATTCACTATTTAACAATATATCCTGCATCTAACTAATAGAATGAGAATAATTCTGTTTCAGGCCAGCCAGCCAGTTCAGTGATACATGCAGCCATCCAGTCTACTCAAGTAGCCTGGCCACATAAGATGATATGTTACATGCATCCCATCCCCTAGCACACGAGATGTGTGGAACAGAACAGAAGTGTGAAAATGCACGTAACATTAAATTCATGCATACGGAGTTCAAAAAATGATTGACATATATGTACGGAGTGGAGTGCATCCAGAATTTGAAAGTACAAAGTAACTTAAGTCAATCTTTCAGACAGCATGTAATAATTCAGCTCCAATAACACACCATTTTAAAATGTCTCATTTTTACGGAGTAGAGCAGAGCACTAACCGTGCCAAACGCACTCACTCATTAGTGAGTGCGCCACACTGTAAAGGAATTCACACCGTAACGGAATTTTTGAAAATAGGTATCTTTTATATGTGATTCTCATATAAAAGATACCTAATTCCATTTTTATGAAAAACATGAATATCTTCAACATTATAAGAGATATGAGTTCTATATTATAATAGAAGTATATGTACCATATTCCAAGTATATTACAAAGTTTTTTTCTAAATAAAAATATACCTAGAATGAAATTTACTAAATTCATTCAAATTCATCATAGCAGATTTCAAGTATGAGAAAATGAGAAATTTCTATTTTAAAAAAAACATTGTAATATACTTGAAATATGATATATATACTTCTATTATAATATAGGACTCATATCTTCTATAATGTTGAAGATATTCATGTTTTTCTATAAGTACTGTTTGTATGGTGAATCCATACAAAAGATACCAATTCCGCTACGGTGTGAATTCCGTTACAGTGTGGTGCACTCACTAATGGTAGTGAGTCGCGTTTGGCACGGTTAGTAGTATAACTAAGAAAATAAAATATATGAATAGTTATTGAAGCTTCTTACCTGCTGTTCAATTTCCCTTCCTTGCTACATTTTCCTTTTCAGAGAACGCAAACTACGTTCCTGAATGTCAAAAAATTGCAAGAAGCAGTTATGTGATTTGTAGCTCAAAAGAAAGGCCATTTCTCTTCGGAAACAAACTCATTTAACTAAAATAGAAGCGGTAATAATAATCAACGAGAAACCCATTTCATTCCTCCTTGTTGTCCCCATCTTCCTCACACGGAAAGAAAAAAAGTTGAAAAAACACTAAAAACCAACAGCTATACTCTCAGTGACATCCCACTCCGGCCTCGAAAAAATATATAACCCTACTTGCCTCGCCAATTTCATACATCCTACCATTGCCGCCTTCACTTCCGCACTCATAACCCCGAGCTCGTTTTTTCTGCATCTCATGACAATCTTTATATATCAACAAAACCCCCAACAACAGCCCCCTCTCCAGTCAGGATATCGACTTAAAAACATCTTCTTGACCGACAATTTTTCTTAAAATGGCCGCCGCCGGCGGGGGATGTCCAGATCGAATTCCCCTTTCAATATCTTCGAACCAGCCACAGTGACATCAATAGTGGCTAGGGTTTGTCTCGCGCCGATCCTGTGAGTCACAGTATATATTCTAGCGAGGGATCGATTCAAAGCTTTCTAGCTGATCGCGCTGATCGCCTCGCCTACGTTAGGCGCGGAAGCCCTTGATTCGTCCCGGCAAGCCTTGAAACTGGCCTTCTTCCATCCAGCGGCGAATATTCGTATATGATCAATTTCACCTCCAAGTTCCTGTATTACTGTTAGAATTGGATAAACGGGCAGAGGGGAACGAGAGCATGTATCGACAAAAGCTTACTAGGAGCAATCTGCGTAATCCGCTCATGTAATATTCATTTAACCATTTTTCGAATGTTGCAACCACACGAGACCAGCAAAAGCAAATATCAATCATCACTGCGCCACCAAGATATAACCGGGTTAAGAAAAAGTAAAGCAAGAAGCAACGTAGCACAAGCTACTAGTCCCGCCAATGCACGCAACATTCCGGAAAAGGAAAATGGCAAGTGGGCATTTCTGTGGTTTTCATGCCACAATCGATTGTTTCCAGCGAAGGGAAAAGGAGCCGTAAATTTAGCCAGTGGAACTTTTCATTTCACCTCATCAACAGCCTCTGGAGGATGGGGTCCAGAGGGTGCGTTCTGGGGTGGGCCTTGCGGCGCCATGTGGGGATGATGCATGTGTGGCATTTGATTGTAGTGATTATTGTTCTGGGCTCTGTGCTGGTGGTGTGGGTAATGGTGTGTTTGGTGAGGGCTGGTATTGAAATGAGACTGCTGATGTTGAGGATAACCAGCACGTACTGGAGGAACTTTGTCAAATGGTTAGCATGGCGAGTATCGGAAGCTATGAAAATAATGGAAATATGCTGAGTTCACTCACTGTGACCTGGTTGCTGTGGGGCGTAGACGGGTTGTCCATGTTGACTAGGATTCATAAACATGATAGGTTGAGGTGGGTGGCCCTGTTGGGAGCCCTGATGCATCATCATAGGTGCACCTCGGCTTGGGCTGGGGTAGCCACTATGTGGTTGAGGTGGCGGTGGTACATGTTGCGGGTAGGCATGGCCGGCATTGGGTGAATACATTGGCATTTGCGGGTTGTATGGGACACCCATACCTTGTGGCATACCTGCATAAGGACCGTTTGAAGGCTGCTGGACCATCATGGGCGCTCCCATGCCGTTTTGCGGGTTAACAAACTGTGGGCCGCCGGGATAGTGTCGCATGTGAGCGGGTTGCGGACCCTGGCCCGTGTAGAACTGTGGCACCGGCTGTCCATATGCGAGCTGTGCATGGTGTCCCATGGGAGAATGGTATGCCACAGGGGTTTGTTGCAATCGGGGCGATGGGTACACTTGCGAAGTAGAAGCAGACATGTGCATGCGATGGTGATCCTCAAAGAGTGGGGGTCCTGAGGGGTGGTGTGATTGTGCGTGGGGGTGTGGATGAGCCTGAGGAGGACCCGTGGCGGGAGGACCTGAGTGTTGAAGGTGGAACGGTGGTTGATGTTGATGTGGCAATTGAGGATTAGATGCAGCCCGTTGTGGGGAAGCCGAAGTTACAGGAGCAGAAGTTTTAAACATGTCAGCGTAAGTTTTCTCAGCATTAATCGGAGCAACCTCCCAGGTAGGCGGAGTCCGATACGCTTGAGGAATTCCACCATTAAATGCGTAATCTTTAGTACTCTGCTCTGTTGCTTCTTTTTTCATTCGCTTAACTGGGTTGAAGTGGTCATTAATTGAAGGCCGTTCTGATGCCGGCAGTGGTTTCTTTGCACCAAAAAAGGCAGATGGGCTAGCAGCACGTGAAATCGATTGTGGCCTAGCGTTGGATGCTGGGTTTGGTGCTATGGCAGATGTGCCTCTGGGTGTAAAGGTATGTGCAGCTGGGTTAGGCTTAAATTCGTCTGCCTTGACATTGAATTTCGTTGAAGTAGCCGACGTTGGGCTCTGCACCGATTTATGAGGGCTATTAAGATTAGTCTGATCTCCACCAAGGGGTCCGTGAGGGGGAATACGCCCATCCTGAATGGGGAGAGGGGGAGGCATAGGATGACCCATCGCTCCGCCCTTACGTTGCTGCTGAATATCCGCCAGGCGGTGGCTAAGAAGACCAGGGCCCGATCGCACCGGATGCGCTGTATGATGTCCCATCGGTCGTCCTCCTGGGCCATTATGAGGGCCCATTGGTGGATATCCTTGGCGGCCGCGGGGGTATTGTTGGCG
>LDEV01002411.1:0-23021 GCA_001014755.1 Blastomyces silverae
CGTCAACGACTGGCTGGCCGTGACGGGCCTGGATACGACGGCGACGGAGCTGAGTGTTGTGGAGAGTGTGTTTAAGTTGGGAGAAGGGGCGGCGCCGGGCGGTGGAGGGAAGGGTTCGTTGGGGGCGTTTGGGAATACGCATAAGGAGAGTTTGGTGGAGAGTTTTTATTGAGTTTTGTGTCTGTTTTGTTGTTGTTTTTTGGTTTTGGAGGCTTTGTTGCGTTTCCGTTTTCCCCCCCTCCCATTTTTATGTTCACGCACGCACGCTCGCTCTCTTCATTGTTTTTTTTTTTTTTTTTAAACTCTGGGTTTTTGAGAAGACTTCGTTAAATCGAGGAACTGATAGATTTGGAATGGGCCTTTTTTCCTTTTTTTTTCTTATATTATGGATGGTTCCGCTCAGCTTTCTATGTGTCTCGTGTGCAATTCATACAGTACATAGGCATGGCATGCTCCAGGCTGGGGTCTTGTAAAGGAAAGGAATTTCTATTTTATTTAGTCTCTCTCATCCATAGCAACAAACCGCTCTGAGGCTGCTGTTGCTTGTCACTTCCACTCCGCGACAAGGAGTGCCGGCGCTTACATATACATATACATCGGCATGGCAAATCGATATATAAACACATCTTTTTTTTTTGAAATATATATGTATATACAGCTATGTGATATATAGTCATGCATATGTAATATCAACAGGGTTTTTCTTGATATTATTATTATTATTATTTTCTTTGTAGAGCGCTAGTTCAAAGATATACATACACATACATAGGTAGAAGGACTGGGAGAAACAACGTGCCCTTTGTGTTCTGGTTTATGTGTTTTGGTTTATGTGTTGTATTTTTTTTATTATCAACTTTATTTTTTGATTCCCCAAAATTTTACGGGTTGGAGACGGAAGGAAGGTGAGGGTTCTACTTCGCTATTTATTTATAAAATTAATTAATAGCTTATGGATTAGATGTTTGAATTGCTCTGTATTATTCATTGGTTTTGCATTGCACTTTACATATCTTTTGAGGGCAAGCATGGTTTTTTGGATTAGGACGGTGGTGTGGGCCGTGTGCGTGCGATAGTGGTATGGTACAGCAGGAAAGCGGAAGTGAGAGGGGGACGAAGGAAGGAAGGAAGGAAGGAAGGAAGGACGGTTGTTGTGGTTGTTGGAGGAAGGGGGGATTGTATTGTAGGTTCAGCAACGAAGGGTGTCCATGTACATGTATGCACATGGACGTGAATGGGAAGTTATGCGGGCTGGATTGGGTTTTCTATGAGCGTGAGTTGAGGATGTAGGTACTTAGTAGCTATGATTTGTGTGTGCGTATCTACATAAAGGGAATGAATGAATTGAATGATGGGGACAAGAAGGATGTTTGGTACCCAGTAGGTATTGTATATCAGGGCTTGATTGGATCAAACGTTAGGTGGCTCGCTGGCTCTCCATTCATCGTAGCCATATCCATTTCTCTCATATGTTTGCTGTCGGTTCCTTTCACATAGGGTTCGTCCCCGTTCGAATTTCGGATCTTCTTAACTGTTCAGTTGCATGACAATGTTTGGTTGAATGAACGCCAAGGGTGATATGGTTCTTGATGGGAGATGCTGGATGGATCTCCTCGGCCGGCTGAGGACGAAATAAAGACAAGGGAGATGCGAGGCGAGACTCCGTCCCGATTCCAGCGCTGCTGAGACAAGATGTCTGATGTACGCCGTGATTCGTGGAGTTGGAATCCTGTGATAGGAATATGACCACTGAGGTTGATCATGTATGTACTAGTGGATCATACAAACCACGGCAAGGGGGACAGAACGGATGTAACAACCGCAGGCATTAATCATGTCAAGAAGAACCAGGTCTTATGTCAACATCAACGGGTTTGAGTTTCCTGTCGTCAGACAACGGACCGGCACCAAACGGTTTGTATTCAGAAACACCATTCATGCCCTTCTTATCCAGCCCTTCATTCCCACTACTTCGATCCGGCATCGCGACGCTTGGCACCTTGTTTATGTCCATATTCGCATCCTCATCCATAGCATTTTCTGTATCTTCCTTGTAATTCGCATCGCCAGCGTCATATGTATCGTCTGCATCCGCAGGTGGTGGGGGTGGCGGCGGAGGTGGAGGTGATCCAGACTGCTGTTGCTGGCCTGGAGTGTAAGCGCCACTATTATATCCATCGCCATCTTCGAGCTCATCCCGCTTGCGTTTATGGTTTTCCTCAGCACCATCCTCGTCAGGAGTCATTCCTGCATCTCCAGGTGGCGGAGGTGGTGGAGGCGGAGTGGCGGATTTCGTCCTTTTACAAGGTGAAGGCCCCCTAGTATCGGCATCCACATCAAGGCTTCCATCATCATCTCTCTTCCGCTTGAGCCTATTTTCGTCGACACTCATTGGTGATGATTTCTTATCTTCCACTCTATCCATCTCATCATCTGACATCTTTATATCGTCGTCGACCTCGCTTTCATCCTCTTTCTTAATATCTTGTGACTCCTGTAGCTGCGACAACGCAGGCTTCTCGGCTTCATCCTTTGAGCCATCGACTGTGGCCTTACCAGTCTCCCTCGCCTTCCTCTCAGCCTTTTTCTTTTCGTAGGCTCGCTGTTTCATAACTGCTTTATCAAAGTACTCTTTGCAGTACTTCTTGATTTGTTTTATTTGCTTGTCGCTGACCTTTGTTGGATCGCTCACACGGTTGTTTTTGAAATCCGAGTTCACAAGTTTTTTCCCGACCTAAAAAAATCCAATGTAATAGGTTAGTAAGCTGCAGGCATATCTGGATTTACTTTCGATAGGAGATTTTGAGCTCATACCTCTTTCGCATAGCGCTTCAAGTCCTCCTTTGGTAACTTGTGTTTAAACTTATCAACGACGTATTTGACGTGGGGAAAGATCTTTAAACAAAAGGTCAGCTAATCACAGCGCAGCAAAAAGCATCGACATAATGTACATACTGTATTCTCATAGAGTTTCTTCTGTTTTTCTTCACTGTATGATCGCCACTTTTCCTTATTTTCCCTTTTCTCGACAGGTTTTGCATCTCTAGGCGTAGGTGTAGTAGGGGTCTCCGATCTATCCTGCGTTTTTGGGGTATTCTCTTTGGCATTCATGATACCATCGATGATATCCTGCAATGCCTTATCCTTCGATTCGGGTTTCGGTGGAGGAGGGGGTTGTGGAGCCGGAGTTGTCGGTCTTTTCCACGTCGTGGCACCCGATGCAGAATAATAGTAAGTCTTCCCATTCGATTCCGCGGCGAACCAGCCTTGGGGTAACGGGTTGGCAAACGGCGGTCGGCGAAACGGTCTCGGAGGACCATGGTGGTAAGAATTGCGAGGACCCATACCATTTCGAAGGGCAGCAGGGGCACGTGGGGCTTCGATGGAACGTGATCGTGACCGTGAGCGAGATTTCGATTTTGTCGTGGGCTGCGTATCATTTCTAGATGACTCTCGTCGTTCGAAGCGGTTGACTGTTGGGGTGTTATTTGTAGCTGTTGGGTCCCTCTTCATTCGAGGAATCCGATAGCCAATTTCCAGTGTGGACCAGACCTCCAAGAGAGCTGCTGCCTTCTTTTCCACACGCTCATCGCCACACTCAGTAAGTGGCTTGACAGTTGACTCAATCTTCGAATCGATAATCTTGTTTCTGGTAAGTCTCGGGAACTTATCCAGGATATCAAGAATTTGCAGTACAACATTGAAATCATCCTTCCAGGCAGTTAGCTGGGAATTGAGAATCTTGTATCCATGCATTTTCACGACACGGTTTCGCACGCGCTCATCGTCGCAGCGTTGAATACGGCCAAGTAGTTTGACGGCGATCCATTTCTCTTTGCACTGCATAAGAGCGGCCATGACCTTGGTGACACCATCTTCGCTCAACGACCTAGGCTGCACACTGTCAACATACTCTTCATCGTCTTCACCAGTCTTCTTCTTGCGCGGTCGCCTTGCGATAGCAGTATCCCAGCCATCCTGTTCGTCGATACCGAGTGCTTCGATGGTGGCATTGGAGAGCTTCGTTGCACGCTCAGTCTGTGTTTTACCACCGATGAAGCCTGTGCAGTTGGGCTCTCCGCAGTAGCAGGGCTGCGGATCAGCTCCATAACGATCGACGTTGTAATTGAAGACTAGTTCCTCACCAGCCTTGATATGCCGCTCGGCAAAAATACCCATTCGAAGCTTCTCGCCTACAACCCATTTGTCAACATAACAATTAGGATTACATGAATGGTTACAGAAACGCCCGAGGTTGCCTTTCTTCGTGGCGTCGACGAACTCTCCCTTGCTGAGGGACATAAAATAGAAATGTTTGATTCCTTCTTCGTCATAGCTTCTCATACGTTTCCGAAAGTTTCCTTCGTTAATGACTTCGCCGATATACTCGAAGATGAACTGGTTGGGTCGTAAATCGGAGTCGGCACGCAGGCCATAGCCTTTTTTCTCAGTCTTGATGACGGTCACGTTGGCGTATTGTCGTCGTTGAAACCGTTGATTTTCGCATTCATCGCCACATCCACAATCTCCGACACATTCCATTTTCGTAGCTCGATTGATGCAATCTGAGTCTTCTCCGCAGGCTCCATTTTTGGCAGCCACAGGGTCTGGAAATTCACATCAGCATCAAGAATGTCACGAAGCCAGGTGTTGAGCACAGAATCGGATGTCTCCAGTAACATTTGAAAACGAGACATGGCGCATTTACGCTTAAGGCACTGGGGTATAGGAGCATATGCTCTGTCCTTTTTGGCCCGTTCACAAATAATTGTTGGCGAAGCAAAAAAGTAAAATAAAATCAAAAAGTGAATAAAATAAAGAAAAAAGTAAAGGAAAACCGTAGCTTACCCCACTCTTCTGTACAGTCGCATTCCATAGCATGTTCTGTATAACCCATATATTTACTAGCATACGTGCAGTCATCTATGAGCTGAAATGTGGACGTAGCTTCGGCAGTACTGTCTGCTAGATGGTTGAAGAGTTGTGCTGGTCGAGAAATTACTTTCTGCGAAGCAGTACGAGACAGCTTTGGTGGCTGACCCGGTTCTAATTTGACGGTTATGGAACCGGGCACTTTCTCTTTTGGTTGCTCGTCTTCATCTTTCTCGCTGGGAGAGCTGGTCTCGCTTTGAGATTTTGACTTGGAGAGACTTTTAGTGGGGCTAGGTTTTGAGAAAGACACCAAACCATTTGCATGGCCATTCGCAGCATCTGGCGTTAGGATATTATCGGCTGAGGAGCTGTCTGTTGAATTATCGTGTTTGATTTGCATGGCAGTCACAGCTTCGGCTACTGCTTCCGCCTTGATGTCCTCATCGTCATGGGGAGCCATGATCGAAAAGAGGATGACAAAGGGGTGGTGATGGCTTAGTTTTACAGTATTTAAGTGTCGAAATTGCGTTAGTAGCGAGGATGTAACAATTAATGAATATCAGGGAGAAACAGCGATCGCTTGCTCCCTAGATGTTGAAGTTGCTGTTAAAGTTGGGGATGGGTGAAGAGGTGAATTTGGTTGCTTTGGCGGCCAAGGTGTTGTTTCGACGAATGATGGGATTGATAGATTAACACCCCGTAGCTGACCAGCCTGGGAAGGTGAAGGGATACTGGGCTACTGACATAGAACAGATCCAGCCGCTGCACCGTCTGCGCTGTTTAGTTGATGGCAAGGCGTGGTGCTGTGTAGCACTCCCCAGTCGATGCGAAAAGGACGAGGAAGGTGAGGTGCAAGTGGAGAGGGTGGTGTGGTGGAAATCGGGGGAGGTGCGTGGATGGAAGCGATCACGATGGTGGCCCGTAATCCTAGTGCGATGGCGGGAATCGGGTGGGAAAAAATTCATAAACGCTGGCGGACGACCGCAGCAAATCTTCCCCCAAGCACCAAGCACAGCACAGCAAGCGTTGAAGTCCAGTAAGAATCGCTTAGACCATATAAAAGTAGACCAGCGTCACTTTCCGGCTCCTTCTCGAAATAAAATGTGGACAGGAGGAGCAGCAGAGATACTCGCACAGCGAACTGTCTCCGGATGGTCACCCCAGTGAACTGACTGAAGGGGTCCCTGGTGAAAATGTGAATGTTTTGGCTCTTCTTTTTGTTTGTTTTTTCTGTCAAAATCGCCTATAACTTTGCTTCACGGTGGCAAGGAGGAATAATCAACCCCAAGCAGAGGAAAAGAGTCGCTTCCCATTGAGCCTGTGAGCCTCAAGATATGATGGATGGCGGGATGGAATAAACACAAGCTGGTGGCGGTTAAGAAAAACCCGCGAATGCCATTATTAATTCTATCGTGTTCTATCTGGCTTGGACTCCCCACGAGATTCAGCAGTGATGGGGGAGATGACAGGAAGTGCAAAGCAAAAGGTGATTGTGGTGGCTAGTTAACAAATGCGGAGGATGAAATTATATGAACCAGATTCTCTTGAGGTACGCGGCGTGGGTAAAATCGCGTAGTGCGTGGAATTAGTAGTAGCCCCCCAATAAAAAAAATCTCAACAACGCTTCTTCCCACCGAAAAGGTGGCCGGTTTGCCTCGTTTATCGCGCTACAAAGATAAGTCTATCGTGGCAGAAAAAATATCAAGAATTGTCCGTCGCCGTCACCACATGCAATCCTGCCATTTTCAAACGGGTCAATAACAAATCGCCGGAAATTTCTTTCTTTCTTGACTGGATGATTTTCACTGCCAATCTGAAGGATCTCGTCTCACATCCATCACCATCATTCCGAGCACAATAACGGGCTGTAGAAGTCAAAATAGATAAATTGATGTTCTGGTACTGCCCAGAATCAGAGAAACCTAGCTAAGTCTGCCACGGGGCCTGATTCATCATTTTCATCACCGGCCGCCACTTCCGCAAGTGGGTTGTGGGGTACTCCGGCGGCTGGAATAATATCAACGATGTGGGATTTTCATTCCAATGCGTGTGCTAGGAATAAGAGTCATTGTCTAGCAGCAGCCATTAATAATGGTCCAAGAAGAACAAGCCAAGACATAAATGTCTACAGACAAGCAGCAGACGGAGATAAAGAATCTTCATAGGCCCAATATCCCGATCGACAAGGATACGCAAAGCGACCGTTTCCTGCGGTATTAACCGATGAAGTAACCGGCGCGAGAAAATTGTGGTGACCCTATAGTATGGGCGGTTGAGAGCCCAGGATACAAAACGCCAGACATAGAAAGACCACGATTTGGCAGGAGGTGGTTACCGTAGAGTGGTTAGCTACACACTGGCCATTAACTCATCACGACTTGAAAAGGTGACATGTCTCTCGCCGCATGATTTGATTTGCGAGCCTGAAAAATCCTCTCTTGAAAATGAAGGTTGCTGCGTCCAGAGCCATATATCCTCGTGCATCAAAATGGGGGTGCGTGGAGTTGACAACAGGATATTTGAGTAAATCACCAGAGTCAACGTGGCCGTGCGTCCCACCATCAGCTGAGATGAGATCCTCACAAGGTGTCACTGCAGTGTCAGTTAGAGATAAATAAATATTATGCCATGGCGCCCGCCCAAGTAGTCAGTATCTGTTGACCTATATAAAAACATCTCTGGGAGAGTGAAATGAATTTCGTGCTGTGTGTTTGTTCTTTCAGAACGTCTCGTTGGATACCTCGAGTGCCCGCGGTGGTGGAGTCCGGGATTGTTCACCATTTCGAACCCCGCCATTGTCAGCATACGGAGCGATACATACGGATCAGCTCAGCGGCAAAAAATGGATGGATAAAGGGATGAATAAATAGGAAAATGGATCTCAATAAGAATGAATGCGGTGGCTCCTGTGTGAAAATAGAAGCTGACAATTTCAAAGGTTGGCGGACCAGGCGAGAAAACAAAAAATGGGGGTCCTTTTGCATTTTTGCTTCCTTCCGTGTCACAGCGTGAAACACGCGATACCTTATTTGAGTAGCCAGTGAATTGGCTTGAGAAGTGGCTGAGAATCTATTCTCCCCACTCATTTGCCGGCGTTCTGGCTTCACCATTGGCAAACTTCACAAGAATGGGCTTGGAGCTTGAGCGCGCGATCAGGTCCTGACTGGCTGCGGGAGAAGCCCGCGATCGACGTTGCTAAGAAACCAACGGCAGGGGATGACTGGACTGTGGAAGCGTGACAAAGAAATCGTGGAGGGGGGCCACAAACAGGGCTGATTCTTGAAGAAGCTGGGTGGTTAACCCTCACCAGTCAAATCCCCGTGAGGGTCAAGACGACAAAAGCCCCTCGATTTATTTGCTTTTTTCGGGGCGGGAAGCTAGAGCGGCGGACATGGAATGGCTTCCACCCCTCGCATATATACAAAGTGCTTGGAGGATCGACGTATCAAACGCAGGCTGTTCAAGAAAGGCATCGGGAGAAAAACTTCAAAGGAAGCGATTCGTGCGCCCAGGCCGGGCCGCCCAGTGAAAACCCCGACCAAGGCTGATGGCGTGGAAATGCTAACGGTAGCCTCGTGAACCTTTCTTGCGAGTCGAAATGCCGTCGACCAATAAAGGTCGATGAAGCTCTCCAGAGGGTAAAAACGAAATGCTAGTGGCCAGTCGACTGGAAGCCGGAGCCACCTCCAGCATTTTGTAGCGTGCTGGAGCGGATGAACGGTTGGTGTGTGCGCAACCCCCAAATATGAGCCGGGCCAGATCCTTCCACGAGGGCGATGCTCATCAGTCGGCTCCGGAGAGAAGCCCTCGACGTGGTGGCTGGAGGTCGTTGAGATCTTTCTTTGAGCTTATGAGGTCGGTCGAGGTTGGGCAGATGCCTGGTTTTTTGATATCAACGCTGCTGACGATCAGGTATGGTATTGTCGTACGGGTATGTATCATAATACGTTACCGTATTTTACATGCATCTATTACGTTCAATACTGTATTTGCATCCATGATTTGCATACAGAGTACTCCGTACATCCTGCCCTCATCCCCTCACTGGCTGAACGAGTTGCAAATTCCATGTTCATGCTGAGGAGGGAGGGTTGGCTTGGGCAGAAAGCAGCATGTCGGCATGTTCAGAAGGATTTCGTGCATATTCAAAATTCTATTTTCGTTTCTTTAAATGCCCTCCTTTTCATTGGCCGTGCACACAGCAATGCTGATTGATTCAGCTGCATGAGGATTTCAACAGTTGCCTTGTATACTTCTTCTAGCAGCAGGCAATTTCTTTCAATTTTTTGTGATATAGTCATTTTCTCCCGTCATCCAGCAGCTTGGCTGTTGCCTCCCCACCCCCGCGCTCCCGCTCGGTCCCCGCGTCCCTTTACATCTCTTCGCTCCGTGGGCCCTCGTTGAAGCCTCTTGCATGCCATGCAATGAATAGCAACTACTGGCTTGGGATATGGCGCCCGGATTGTGTATTTCCCGCTATACGTATCCGGTCTCAAATCCATTCTGTTCTGATGAGGCTGATATAGATACCATGTTACTGATACAATGGCAAATCATGTACAGTATGTATGTGCAGGGACAGGGATGGGGATTGATTGTTTTGTACCCCGAAGCAAGCAGAATGCTGAGAGGACTAAAAGGGGATTCCATCTGACATTGCGTGGTTACCCATGAAGTGCTGTTAAATGTACGACATATACAGCACCGTAATGGACAGATCCACATGCTGGCTTTCTCCTTGCATCTCGAGACATTTGCCCTCCGACTACGAAATCGTCGAAATCCGATCCGAGAAAGTCTTGCTCTTGCTGTTGGTGCATCTGATGACCCATGGCTATGCGTTGGTTTGTTGTTGTTGTTTTGATACTGATGCTTGCCAATTGCGAACATGCCATCCTGTCCAATCCCTTCCTCGGTTCTTTGTTTTGTTCTCCTGCAGCCCGCAGCTCAAAACCTGCGCCTTGTCGCCCGTCTTTGGCTGCATGAAGCCATCCCACTATCCCTCCCCTTCCTACATCCCCCTCCAATTAACTGCGTCGCTGGTTCTCCACTCAGTCCACTAATTTATAGTGTTCTGCTGTGTCAACTTGACCTGGACCGGTGCAAAAAGAAAACATAAGAATAATCATGTGGATCTACTCGTCCGTCCGTCCTCCCAGAAATTGATCACACACCAGGGAAAGAATCAAGGGAAATATGGGAACGAAATTGACAACGATCAGGGATTCCACATGAATTAAGTGGATGGCCCTGCTTTCTCCGATATGTGGATCGGAGGTATTGCGGGCTTAGGGCAATCATAATACGCCTATGGAAAACAGCGTGGCTCTGTATCTTTTGCATTTTTACGCTTCAGGAATCATGATACATCCACTTCTTAGTGCAAGATTCTTCCTTGCCTCCGGGTGCCCCTAGTCCAGCCACTAGAAGGACGAGCCTCTCTTGGTTACAACTCCCCATTTCTACTCCCCCGATGCAGTGACACCATGCCTTCCAGACTCAAACCCTGCCGCTCCGGCTTACTCCAACCGCGCCTGTCCTGCGAAAGAATAAAAAGTAAAGAAAGGAAGCAAATTCCACCCACCACGCCTACCATGATTCGCCGGTCATTTACAGAAAACATGTTTCTCTGTGCGGCGGGAAATGCAACGGGCCCATACGCACTGATGCGGCGGCGAATGCCGTTCGTTCGCTACAGGATTTGAAACACCTTGCCGTCCAAGCACGTAAGAAGAAATTATGCGGGACCCGGAGCTACGAAACTAGCTTGAGAATCAGCGACTTTGGCCTCATTATCCTCGACGCTTCCCAAGGGAAATAACTATGGCAAAAGGCCTGGCCATTCAGAATATTTGAGAGACATGATCCAAAGCATGTGCTTGATCAGGTTCCCTATGCTGGGGTGCTTTTTTTATCTTCCGTCGAGCATTCTACATACTTATTCTGGCGAAATCCACCAGCCACATCCATCTTTGAGACTACAACCTTAACGACAAGCCTTCCCGTGTCGCGCCAAGAAAAGAACGTTGATATCAGGACTAAAAAAGCTAATAAACAAAACTGTGAGGCCCGCATGAGGTGTTTTAATAATATATCCTGCAAGCTCCCTTCAACATTCATTCTATTTTCCTTTTCTTCTTCCATATTTCCATATTTCTTTTATCGAGCTTACTACTATATTCCCTGCAAGGTGGGCCTGTCTGTGTACAACGGCCCCTCACTTTCCCGACTGACAGAGGCTTTCTTTTCCATACCAGAGTAACTGGCCAACCTTGCACGCCTTTCCGCAACACCATGGAACATTCTTAAAGGTATCTTCCTTCCCCCTCCTCTTTTGGACGCCAATCGTGACTTGAATTGCTGGACTTTTAAACACATCAAGCTTTTTAAACTAATTCTATTGACGACGGCGGTTGCAATATATCTAAACTGACTGACACCATTTGCTAATTCATCCATATCAGCCCGGTTTACTTTCCACGGTTATTCAGTTGAGGTAAGGTTGTGCCTTCAACATCTTTCCGCGCTGCGTTCCCTTTTCTTCCCTTTCCCTCCTCTGAGGTTTGTTTACTTTTGGATTTATGTAAAGAGTAAGAGGGACACCCTGTTCAGTTATTTGTTGACCCCTGCTGGCGGTTGGTTGCTGCGGATTGGGCTCAGATATTCTGTATATACCGTACCATACCATATTATCCGTTTTGTTTCGTTTTGTTTTTGCGTACTGTATTCTTCCCTGCCGTACCGTACCTTGCTTAAAAATTACCAAACCTCTCACGTTACCTTTGCCGCGATTTTGCTCCTTCCTCATCTTCTCGTCTCCTTGAATCTCTCCCATTTCTCTTCTGTCACCGGCTTCATTTCTGCTTCCACTCCTTTACCTCTCTTCCCTCTCTTCCACCCCCCTCCCCCCCTCTCCATTTTCCTTCTCTCCCTTCTCCTTTCCCCCCCCTCATCTCATCATATCCTCTCTTTCCTTTTCCTTCACTGCCCGCTCGTCCCCCTTTTTTTCCCATTCTCCATTTCCAATCTCTCTTTAAGCGTTTTTATTGGGTCAACCTCACGTTCAAACATAACCCAGCGTTGACATTCCTCCGTCGACCCCTGTCGTTGATACTCTCGTTAAACCCCCTCATCCTCCATTCTGATGATTTGATATTCATTCTCAACGGCCAGCATATCTCTTTCGAAACGACCGTATCAGTCGCGCGGTGCCATCCGCCCGTTTATCCTCACTCACGCTTTAGATGTCCATCTATATATGCCGAAATAGTTAATCAAGTCCCCTCACGATCACGATTACCCCGACGGTAACGACCTCCAGCCCGCAATTGAGCGTTCATAGCGTCGTTTCTCTTCACGATACCATCACTCATTTTGTTTTCTGTCGCGTTTCATTCAACCTGCGAAACCCACGGTCCCTCAGTCACTCGTTTCGAACCCGCCTTCAGCGCATGCACATTCGTT
This sequence comes from Blastomyces silverae, assembly GCA_001014755.1. Taxonomy (NCBI): domain Eukaryota; kingdom Fungi; phylum Ascomycota; class Eurotiomycetes; order Onygenales; family Ajellomycetaceae; genus Blastomyces; species Blastomyces silverae. The sequence continues at coordinate 12,337 of LDEV01002411.1, forward strand.
TCGAGCCCTGGATTGGTCGCCCGATTTTTGTATTGGAGGCCGTTTTGTTCTTTTCGTTCTCTTGCATGCCTTTTATTCTCGTTTTCCTCCTGTCCAATTGCGCCTTGGCTGGAGAATTCCCATAGACTTCTCTCGATTTTCCCGACATTGTTTATGCCAATCATACGACTCCGCTATATTCTCATCTCATTTTGTTTTATATCTTAAAGAAAGTTATAACGGAAAGCCTTAGTCGACACCTCGGCTTGAGGACAGTGTATGGTGATAATTGCGCTGTTCTTCTCTCTCATGACAAAGATATGTCGAATTCACCCGATATATGGAAGGACGACGAAAAGGTATCGCTCCAAGCTCTTGTTATATTGAACTGGGGTTGGCCACGTTTTAATCTGGTCCAGGCGGTATGACGCAGAAAAAACTGACGATTAATCTCTCTAGGTCGAACTCCTCACAGAGATTATCAAACAAGCTAAAATCCCGCCCGGTTTCCTCTACAGCATGATCCAGGAGCACCGTATCCACCCTGCCTTCATGGAAATTCCACTCCCGCCAGGTATGTGCTTTCATTATCCAATGTGGCCAGACATTCTTGCGCATTTCAGTGACTAGCAAACCGTCAGCGTTGCTCGTTTAGCTTTTTTTCCTTTTTTATGTAGAAACGTTCAGGACGAAACCGATACTGACATAGGAGTCTAGGGCGTTCACTTATTGCATGTCAAAATGCATATCACCATATGGCTCAGGAGTATTCACACATGTTCCAATCACGGAGCCCTTTTGGCCCAAATGCTCCATCGCAGATCTCTCCTGGGGACAGAAAACGCCCTCTTCATACCTTACAAACAGACAAACCGCCAACAGGTCATCGTAACATCCAGCCAAAACCTACCCCACCTGGCCGTTACCCTAGTACGGACATTCTGACACCACAACAGTTACCCCCCAGTGTTGATAACAGTGCACTCAACGAACGTCCACGAAAACGCGGGAGGCCAAGTAAAGCGGAGACACAGCGTCGGAATCAAGCAGCAGCACAAGCTCGAGGGGAAATATATCCTCCTGTGAAGAGAGATCTGCCAAGGTTCGGGGTGCCATTAGCGCCATCTCTTCCCACAGGAACAGTTCCTGAGGCTCCGCCATTTGCTACCATGAGGCCGCAGGTCACGGACGGCCATGTGCATGGGCCCCAGATCCAGCCGACAGATGCTCTAGGCTCTCAAACACAAGATATTCGAGTTCACAGAGCGCCACGACCGCCAACTGGCCCAAGCGCCGGGACTCCTGTAGGGTCAACGCCCAATTCCGGGCCGGGGGAATCAACCGCACGTACAATCATGGAAAGCCAGGCTCCCCCTCCTACGACATCTTCAGCCCCTTCTTTCAGAGGCATAAACCAATCAAGCTCCGTACCTGAGAACCCTAAGCCAGAGACCACACCCTCGTCGAACACTACAACAGTGGAGCATGGAAGGGACATCTCACCAGCTTTCTCTGGGGCCAGAAGAGGGAGTGCATCTTAATACATATATAACAAAGCCTCAGCAATGGATATACAACGAGCCGGTTTTGGATTTTTAGACAATTCCAAAAACAGACCGACAGATGTTCAAAGGGTCATGCAATTTCGATGAGAAAAGAGCATGCCTTTACATATGCGAAACGCAAACGATTTGACGTATGAGGTAGATCTAGCTGAGTCTACGCTTAGCCTTACGGCCTCCTTACATTGCCATCTTTTCTTTCGGTGTCGGAAAAGCGATAAGGAGGGAATGGATTTTTTTTATTTAAAATTCCAAAATCTTCCTAACCTTCGTCTCTTTAACGGCCTATTACCGGGAGGCTTTCTATGCTATTGAAAAATCCGATTCTACTTCGTGTTCCCCCGTGCTTTTATGGAAATACACGCGCTCTTGTCGAGATAATTTGTTTTTGAAGCATTGCATCATCTGAAACTGTATTTGGAATACAAGGTTCCCCTTCCATCTGTTTCCGGTCCGAGCCAAGGCGGGCAGCAAAAAATCAGGAGCGCAGAATCTGTAACATCAACTCAAGGCCCCTCCCTTACCCTCACCAACCTATATCGAGCGCCCGAAGCTTACAGCAGACGGAATATATCACAGCAGCACAGCGTTTTCCTTTTCAATATATTTTGATACCACACAATCTTTTGATATCTACATTTTTTTTTTCATGTTGGCTTTTTTTTTATTGTTTTAACCTAACCACACAGTCTCAGGTTTCGCAATCTTTAATATCTTTCCTTTTTTCATCTACACTCTTTTTTTCTTCTGTGATAAGTACTTTACTTTTAATGATAATGTATGGATACATGATATTACTGACATTTTATGATTGTCAATGTACTTTTTCTTTCTTTCTATATTTTTTTCCCTCTTTTTTCCCCAATATTCTACTTTCTTTTGAGATGTGTTATAAAAAAGCTTTTTTCTTCAATTCTTATCTCATTTTCTTTTACTTTTTCAATTCTAATGTTCTCTTCAATGTGTTTTTTATATATACTCTCTATGCATATTAAATATTCTTCTCTAGTTTTCACTTTTCTTACTTAATATACAATGTGTATCTTACTATAACATCTCTGATATCTTTGATATAATTACATTTTATTGTTTTATTTTTAATCATCAGATTCACATTTTAATACTTATATAAAAACTTTCTTATCTTCTTAATTTATATTATTACAGTATTATTCTAGCTGCTGTAGAAACTTCACAGTTGATTATTCTTTATTAATGTATTATCATTCTCTGTTTCTGAATTGCTGCTGAATTGCTCTCTTCTGCGCAATAAATGTAACATAGAAATCAATATAAACATTAAATACAGTTTTTGACTCAGTATATAAACTCATCTCACTCAGTCTGACTTTTCCCAGCCCCTCTTTCAGACCTGTGAACTCCACAAAAATCATACTAAATTTTAGACTTGCAGCTGTCGGCCCGCGGGGAGTGGGGAAGAAAAGTCAGAGAACCCAAGTTATAACTTGTAAATAATGTACTCACATTCTCAATTTAGTAAATGTTTTATAAAAGGATTTGCTAGATGTTAAAAATCCGCTTTATACACATGTATATAATTCCTCCTTGGCCTGTGACTGTGTTTCGCAGGTTGTAGCGCAGCAGGCATTTGAAAATCAATTGCTCAGCATTCATCTAATTTAAACAAGACTTTTGTAAGCTAGGTTTATAGGGGGTGATTGATGGAAGAAAGAGAGGATTATATATCCCGCATCAGTTTATTATGAAAACGCGACAGGTTGAGAGGGGGTGGTGAAAAAGCTGGGGAGAATACCCGTGAGTACGGATCCGTAGACACGGCACAAATACGTGTACATACACAGCGCGTTGACTGAACTGATGCGATCGCCTGCAGCGGGGGGGTGAGCGCGATGTAGTTAGGGGGATGCTTGTAATGCAAGTCATATGCCAGTCATGATGCGGGTAAGTAAGGAGTAAGAAATGGGATTGGGTAAAAAAGAGAATGAAAGGTCGAATTATTTTAGTTCATGGAAGCTGATGGATATTATTGAACCGGCGAATTTGCTACATGGTAAAATACAGGTTCTGGTTGCTGTGTGAAAAAATCAGTCTATTAGTGCATGTGTATTTTATATATGAGGTTGACAAGGAGTCTTCATCCTGGCCATGATTGGGGTTGATTTTCTAACCATTCATTTCAACTCGATGCTGGTAAAATACAGACAGTATTTTAATCAGATACAAAACTGTGACAGGCTAATATCTGATATATTTGTTGTATTCATCCTGTTACTATAACTACTTCTACACTTTGTTTTCACTTTATTACTTTTTCACTCTGAATGTATATGTCTATCAGACTGTATATCAATTTTTTTTATTCTTTCTCTTCTTTCTTCAATCTTTTCAAAGAAAAAATACATAAAAGAATCAATCACAGAAGTAGATTAAGAGATGCAAACTGAATTTACCAATTGCCTGCCTCTGTTGCATTTCCAGCCAGCAACCAGCTATTATATACTTTTGATTCTTCCTCTCAACCAAAATAGATCATTGGGATTGAAGATATCCATCTTTGAGAAGGCCGGTGAATCAGAAGCAGCATCCGGTATTCCGCATTGAGTATGGGGCTTGGGGTCAAGGCCCAAGATTAGGAGATCGCAATGAAGGCAATGGTGAGAGGTCAAATTCCAATCAGCCTTGGCAGTTCTGGTAGTCGCGAATTGCCCTTACTATTTCAGTGTGTTCGTTCTTCTCTGCCAGTCTCTCCGCTCTCTTCAGCTGGTCATTCTTGTCCTGGCCGGGCGGGTGGATTTGTAAAAGCATGTAAAAGACCTCTAGTCGACCATGCTCTGCTGCACCTTCAATGGCGGTTCTTCCACTGGTGGTGGCAGCTGGAGCAGTAACATCCGCTCCGGCTTCAAGCAAAATCAATACTATCCCTGCCTGACCAGAGATGGCAGCTGCCTGGAGCGCGGTTACACCACCATAGGAGGCTGGAAGCGCATTGACGTCAGCTTTACAAGCCAGAAGATACCTCACGATTTCGATGTGGCCGGCCTCGACTGCCCACTGAAGGGCTGTGCGTTGGAAACTCTCACATGCAGGGGTGTTGATATTTGCGCCTCCAGATTCCACTAAAAATCGCACAAGCTCCGGATTGCCGTAAATCGCGGCGGTTTGTAAAACAGTCTGCCTGTCGGAAACAAGTTCAATATCGGCACCATGCGCGAGTAAACATTTGACAAGATCGACATGGTTGTGCTGAACAGCAAGCGAGAGTGCGGTTCCCTTGCCGTATCTTCCGCAACGGAGCTCGTTAACATTCGCCCCATGTTTGATAAAAATCTTCGCGGTCTTCACGTCACCAATCAAGACGGCTAGTTGTAACCCGGTGCAGGATTCGTCGACTTCCACCCCCATCGGGAGCACACGGCTGGAGAGAATAGTGTCGATAGCAACGTAGTTTTTCATATGGATGGCGAATGTTAACGCTTCTCTCACCCAAACTCTGGGAAATATCGTAATATCCCAGTCACTTCCCACAACCAGTTCCATGAGCTCTGTAAGTTTTTCGCTCTTCGAGTGGAGTATATTCTCGCACTTGGGAACGGTCGTAGACCCGGCCGTGAAGTGAAATGCGTTATTTTCTAGCCTCTGTAAGTTAGAAAAGATTGTGCCAAATGCCGTAGACAATTTAACTTTCAGTTCCAATGGTAGTAAAACTTCGCAATCTGCCGGAAAACGAGCTCCGTTTTCTAGCAGTAGCCGCAGCGCCTTGAAATCTACTGCCATTATGGCATTTTGCAGTGCAGAGCTACCTCTAATAGACGCGCCTGGGGCGTTCGCATCAGCACCTAAACCAAGAAGGAGTTTTGTAAGTTCTAGGTCGCGGCTGTTAATCGCCGCCTGAAGTGCAGTAATCCCCTGGTTGAAGCTAGCTGGGTGGTTAATGAGGACGGTTTGCATATGGGGAGGGCCCCAGGAAAGTAAGAGAGAAACAATTTGAATGTCGCCATTCCGGCATGCTTCTTGCAAGGGAGTCCGACCAGTGCGGGCGGAAGGCCCACTGAAGGGATTCGCTCCGTGCTGTAAAAGAAAAGCAACCATATGTGTGTGTCTGTTTTCGATTGCGTTGTGAAGTGCAGTAGAACCATACTGCTCAGAGTATAGCTCGGGCTGCGCGCCGGAAGCAAGCAGCAGTTCTACTTTAGCCACGTTTCCCGTACCTGCAGCTCCCTGCAACGCTGTTTTACCTTCTTGTTCTGCAGGAGGCCCGTTGCTATCGGCACCGGCTGAAAGCAACAATCGCATTATCTCAAGACTATTAGGTGAATTGGACTCTGAGGCAGCTTGAAGCGCAGTTCTTCCGCCGAAAGCATCTGGGGGCTCATTGACGTCTGCGTGGCGGTGCTGGACAATATGCGTGACCAATCCGATATTTCCAGCAGCTGCAGCGCTCTGCAGTACGGTTTTTCCACCTTTTCCCGGCTTTGCCGTGACCCATGCCTTGTTTCTGATTAATATATTGTAAATTTTAAGATCCCGAAGCCCAGCGGCGAACTGCAGAGCTGTGGCTCCCTTGAAAAAGCCGGGGTCGGCGTTTACATTGGCGCCAGATTCTAGAAGCAAGTTGACAAGGTGTTCGTTGCCAATGGCGGCTGCAATCTGGAGCGCCGTGTGCCCGTACTTACTCTGGGGCCTTGCGTCAACACTGGCACCCTTTGTAAGGAGAAATCGAGTCATGTCCATATTTTCAGATCGAACGGCAGCCTGAAGTGCTGATACAACGGGAATAACATCGATAATGTCGTCAACGTCGAAGTAGTCATTTATCTCATCAACCCACGCTTCGCATGTCGAGCTTCCCAGCCAGCTATACCCGGGATCAATCGAAGCTCCGTGCTCGACTAAACATTTTACTAGATCCCAATTCCCGGCTTGAGCGGCGACCTGCAGGGGGTATTGGATTGGGTAGTAGAATAAGCGCTCTGGTGACTTAAAATTCGAAACCACATCAAAGTCCAATTCAAAATTGATGTCGATGTTGACCCCAGCGCGGACAAGCACTTCGGCAATATCCTCATGTAGAACCAGGGCATCAAACAATACTGAGTCAGAAATGTCGATATCATTAGGTTGGTTGTCCACTAGCACTTTTACGAGTGCTGCCTTGCCTCTCTCCACGGCGCCCTCGAGCAACGAAGACCAGCGGCAGAGTTTGATATTATCAAGCTGTAGGCCTCTGAACAGGAGAAGCTTTAACATCTCATCGAGGCCTTTTTCGGCGATGACGTCAAGATAAAAAGGAAATTTCTCCCAAGTCAATCCAGTATCCAAAACGCGACTAGCGAGCTCAAGCTGGTTATAAGAAATTGCGAAGAAAAGTAACGCGTAACTTTCGAGTATGCGTCCAGGATCGTCAAAAGCCATACATACTTGGATCAGGGATTTTACCAGGCTCGCATGCCCGAGTCGTACCGCACAACTTAACAGCTGACGCATGAATATCACCAACGTGGCAGAAGGAAATTTTAAGAGATCGAGTAGAGGTAGACGTCCCGCATTAGCAACAATCCATTCAACAATCATGTCCAACTTCTGGTCAGGGAGGAGACAGTTTGACGACAGATAAGCGCAGTATGAGATGGTGTAAAACAGAGCGTCGGCTAGCTGACCCTGGATGATAGCCGTTGGAGAACGATGAAGTTCTTCCTCTACCTGCTGATTGTAAACGGAGTTCAAGAATCGGCCAGGGTCCTTCTCAATGTGCCTTGCCGTATTTGCAGGGAGAATCGAACCTGCGGCGGTTGCCGTAAAGTCAAACTGATTCGAAAGTGTCAGATTCCTGAAAAGAGCTAAATTATCGTGTAAGCAAAAGCCGCCATAAGCTGTCGGTTAGGTCTAGCATACCGGTTTGCCGGAGAAGCCGTTGAAATTGGAAGAACGGGAGAGCGGCAAAATCCACGTTCAACTGAAAGTCATCATTCACCGGGAGAGGTGTCAAAGCCTTAACTCCTGGCGGCGTTGGAGGACCGTGTTCTGAAGGCTCGTCAATTTGGCTATACTTTAGCGAGAAATCATAGAAATAGGACGGCTTACCAGGCAAGGGCATCGTTTCGAAACCCACTGGACGATGACGACGAAGCCGCTTGTCCATGTCTTTCGAACAGTATCTTTTTCGCCGAACATCGTAATCCGTATCTTTGTTCTCATACCGCCTTTTCAGCTTGTTATAGGCAAGGTAATCGTAATCACTTTGCTTTAGTGACTTTCCCCATCCCCATTTATTGAATTGTTTCTTATACTGGTCGATTCTGCCGGGAGGTATTTAGCTGGTGCATGCGTAAAAGAAACTATCCAGAAGAATCTGAGAAAGCTAACTTTCTATTGAAACCACGCTCCCTCATGGTTGACATCACCACAGGTAAGGGTTCGCCTCCAGTTATATAAAGCTCTTCGATTCCAGCTTTATGCTGCTCCCATTCCGCAGCTGCGTCACGCCGTTTGCCCATTGTACTTGTGCTTGGGTGATGAGAAAATTATGCTGGGGGCAGCGAAACTGAGATAAAGAATATAGCAGCGGCAAGACAGACTTCAGGAAATAAAGAAAAAGCAGTGCTTGCTAAGGATTAGAAAAGGCAGCAGCATGTCTGTAGAGATACCGGTATATATACCTCTGATTTTGGTTGAGTCCATCGACAAAAACAGCGCTCGAGAAAAGTGCCGTTTGGTCAGAATGAAAAAGGGTTGGCCCTGAGAAAAAAGAACATTGCACCTTCTCATTGGCTAGTTCAAGGCACCAACCGGCACTTTTGCATTGCGGGATAGTGCCTCATAATATGCTCGAGGCTGAGTCGTTCTTTCTCAGTGCTTGATTTCTCTTTTCTTTTTTTGGCCTTTAGGTCGACGCTGGAGTCTGAGAAACAGCTGATGGCGGTGAGCATTGAGCACGACGCCTGGGGCGAACCCCAGTGACAGGATGCCCAAGGTATATGAAGCTTCCAAGCTTATTAGCCAGTGGGTTTAATAGGAAATATGAGGCGAGGAGACTCATGAAGCTTCAATCCATCCTTGATGACCGTGAGTCCTGCAGCCAGCCTCACTTTGGCCTTTCTTCAGGGATTATCGTATCCAACAGGACTGATTATTATTCTGATTTCGACCTCTAACGTTAGTAAATGCATTTAATAAATATATATATATCTGATTCTGGGATGAGGAGGATGACTAATCCTACTGAACACTGAAATCACTGAGGCCTTTGTCTCCCTTTGACCACAGGTCCCTCCACGGTCATGAAAAAGAGCCACGGACCAGTAACCTTGATCATTAGAACAAGGTAAATGCCATGATGCAATCCGTAGAAATCAGTCTTTACTCACAGGGGCGTTACAGCAAGTTGTCCAAGGCCCAGGCAGGTCTATAGACCCCTGAATGGACCTGTGCATCTGCGGCAAAACTTGGCGTAATGCTCAAAGCCAGGTATGACAGACAGCAGCTCCTCTATCTCCCTTTCGAACGCCTTAAGAAGGCTGAAAACATAGGTCATTAACAATCTTAGATTTGTTGACTTGAGAATTACACGATCTCAAGTCGGCTATCCAGGCCCGTTGCAAGAATGAGATTATAGAGAGGTAATGTAGCTTAAGTTCATAGATTGACCAGCTTTTGTTGAGGCAGTATGAGATAGTTAACTAGGCGTAAAAGCGGCCGGGGTGAAGCTATAGCGTTTCTGAAACCACAAAAACGATACCGTAACGGGCCTAGTGTAAGCGTGTTGACCAATGGCAGATGAACGGGACGGGCTTGACGCACCGCTGAGAGAAAGAACCTTGGAAGCCTTGGAAAGATACCTATCTAGATACCATTTTATCATGACTTGCAGCATTTTCAAGACTAGTCTGAAAATGATGATGAGCAGATATTGAATAGATAATTCATTGTTGTATTTTAGATGTATTTATTCTCTTTCTCTTTAACTTCTTCTAAAATAATAGTTGTAGATTTGACTCTTTCTTCTCATAAATCATTTTTAATTAAGCTGTATTGAAATCTTGCTAGAGTTGCAGACTTGCAGTGTAAGAACAATATTTAAAAAAAAAGAAGAAGTATATATCAGCAAGAGATTTATTTACTAACAACTTTTAAAGATCTGAAGATGAGAAGAAGGCTTCTAAGAAACAAGTATACAATAGACCAGTTTCCTTTCTCAAAGAAGAAACAAATGTCGCGCAGATGAGATGCGTTGATGGGGATATTTTCTGATTTGCCAGCAACGCGCCTCGGAATATTTTGATCCAGTAGGTTAGATATGAAGTACGTGTAACTTACAGTAGTTGGCTGAATCAAATATCTTCGGGGTACAGACAATAACTCTATGCAGTCATCTGCATCTGCAAAATTGAGATTGATAAGATGTGATACTGTATCATACAGTTCATTTGTAAGCAATTGACTCCTTTTATTTTTTGCATTTTCTTTCTCTTTCTACTACAGAAGATTCATGAGAGGCTCAGAAGTGAAACAATCATCACACAATAAAAGAATATCTATATTATCTTTCTTATCTCTGTTTCTATATTTATTATTCTTCAGATATGTATACAGTATAGTTGATAGGCGCCGGGTAAATGTGGGGCAAAGAATTTAGGTTTAAACTGAAGCATTTCTGTGATACACAGATGTAATTACCAGTATGGTAAAGGTATGGTATAACACAAAGATACACATACCGTATTATCCTGTACAGGATGCCCGCATTCAACACGTCGGAGACATTTTTCACGCAAACAAACCAACAAACAGGGGGCAATAGATATCTCATTTTTGAATCATCCCAGCCTCCTTCTTGCTACCCTTTAAAAAAAGAGAGAGAGAGAGAAATACAGAGCCTTACGAAAATAAAATGGGTTGGAAAGCTGTACACTGTACTCCGTAGCGGGGTCAAAATTCGTAACGGAATATAGTTACTAGTATATTCATCGCGCAGCGGCTTTTGTTTAAACCACCCACGACGTTCTTCTTATTGATTGTATTCGATCTCCGATCTGACTCCGATCGGTTGATTTGAAGCCATTAGATTTATTTCCAACTGCGCCCTCTTTTAGAGAGTAGATTTCCACATCCTTGACTTTTATTTATTAAGTGTTTACTAAATATTGGGGGGGGGGGGGGGGGGGG
>LDEV01002415.1:8547-18923 GCA_001014755.1 Blastomyces silverae
AATGAAAGTTGTTCAATCCGACGTGCTTGGTTCACAGAAGACCAGTTATATCCACCGTCAGCGCCCTCGGTGTTGTCATCGCCTTCGTCTTCACGAACACGCCCAAGGGTAGCCGTGTCATGTCCTAGGTCTCCAAGCATGCTTGGTCGAGAAGAGCGGCGCTGGATGGAAGATAATGGCGCAGCAGTCCCTCTGCGTGTTGTTGGGGCACCAGCAGCGCCGTTATTAGGGGATAAAGCATCTTGCTGGTCTGTATCTAGCTGGCCAACGGAATACGACTGGGAGCGATATGTCTTCAGTGTAGGTTGAAGAGGGATCGAAAACGGAATGTTGGAGTCCCCAGATATAGTTCTTGCTAGTGGGCTAAGAATATCATCACCACTATTGGCAGTTGATGCAGATGGCATAATAGTGGAAGTGGGTGACTGAAGCACTTCTGTCAATCTCGACGGAGGGTGGTCTTTCCGTGTCTCTTGGTTCCAGATCGATGACCACGCGAAGGACCCAGTCCCGGCTGATCCCCAGCTAAGTGGGGCATTAAGCCCGGGACTAGTGGCACCTCCCCATGTTGTTTGGTCAGCGGCGGGGGTTGTAGGATTAGAAGTTGCTGATGAAAAAGAGGAGCTTGTTGGTAGAGAGGCCTTCCGAGCTAGCGGGTTCGGGTCGTTGAGCCATGATGTGCGCCGCGTGGGTTTAACTATGGGAGCAGCTGAGGTGTGGCCATGGTGGTGCTCTTCATCCTCCGAAGAAGCCAAAGCCTCGGAATCAGGAGTTGACCTTCGAACCCCAGGACGAGTTTTCTCGAGCAGGATTGAAGCGTTATTACCAGGGGGTGGGTATGTGGGATGCGGGCTTTTTGCTGCAGGTGTCGTACTTTTGCTAGACGTGCTCCTGCTTGACGAAGCCATGATTGCGTATGACTTGAGAGAATCAAGGTAGATGTTTAGGCGGAGAATATGGAGAAGGACGTCTTCCTATTTAGGCCTCGATTGGCTGTTGAAGCAAACCTATGTTCTATACAGCTATAATTGGAGTGTTAGCAAGGTGACGGCGGTATGGAAATTGCAAAAGATTATTCAGAGGACGACTCGTGGCATCAGGGAGACTTTTTGAGTAAAAGTGACGACGTTCACGGGCTGTGAACCCCACTGCCCGTGAATCCAGATCAACAAAATTCACACAAGGTGTATGCTGAGACGTAAACGAAAACAGAAAACACTTACAACTTGTCAACTAATAAGCAGCCTGTAATCGCAGCTCTTTTCGCTACTAAGCAGATCTGAAGTGAGAATGCGTTGATCACGCAATCAAGAACCTTAAGATGTGCGGAGTCAGGCGCATCGGCCCAGCGTCGCCTGATTTTATCGCGTAGTGTTGTTATCGTAGGGAACAAACGAGGTGAATGGTTGGCGGCCAATAGATCGATCGAAACACACCGGGAATGAGAGCTCTAGAATCATCAAGATAAGAGTCAGTCATCACATTCACATTAATAGTCCGTCCCAATAAAGAATCGCAAGGCTGCCATCGGTGGTTAAAAAGAAAACCCTCAAGGTTCAAGGTGAAATCCCCCCTCCAGAGTCGACTGAGTCAGCAAGATGAACGATTCGAGAGGAAATCCATATGATCGGACAATTCAATATCCAAGTGATTAAGCAAGGATATTCTCATTGTATGGCGCGCATTGGACCGGAGGCGGGGAACAATAAACCAACATCGCGCAAGGCGTGGCGAATCAGATTTCACCCCCGTGATTGGAGGTAACAGCGGGGCCTCAAAACGGGAATCTAGTTACCGACTGAGGGTTTTCCGGCCAGGTGGGAGAAAGTACGACACTTCAAATTGATAAACGTTCTCGAAAATGCCATAAAAGACACATCTCCCCGCTAGGACCCTCTGTGTAGTCGTGCCAATTTCCAAATGACGTAGTCCAGAGAAATATGGGTTATATTTTTAAGCCTTTCTGATGGAGCGAACAGGCGGGGCAGCCAGCAACAAAGCGCGATTCTGGCAGATCCGTCGTGGGGCGAAAGGGGGGGGGGACTTCACATATACCCGGCAGCTAGAAAAGTGAAAGGGACAAGAGCTTACCGTCAAACAAGGTAATCCCTAGTGATGCGACAGTCGTAAGAGAGTGGAAAAAGGAAAGGAGAGGTATCGCAGGAAGGGCTGGTTCTGGGATGCAGTCGCGTAACAATAATCTATATGAATCTAGCAACGGTTAGCTCCTTTGCGTGATAATTTGAGACAAGCATCATCGACCAGAAGACTAAAACAAGCACAGAGAGAGAGAGAAGTATAGTGCCGTCATACTCACTACTCTAGGGTATTGTTGGGCTCTGGCTCTGTTTATTATTGTGGGCGACTGCACGGGAGGAGAAGAGAGAGAGAGAAAAAGAAAGGAAAAGACAAGGAAAAAGAAAAGAAAAGAAAACGGCGAAGAGATATGCAGCAATCAATCAATCAATTCCCTCACCAAACAAATATGTCAAAACCAAGTTGAAGCGGCCAGGCTTCAGGGCGTCGGGAAGGTAAAGATGCTGGTTTTGTGGCCAGACGAGGTTCGAGTGGCGATTCTAGGAAGAGATACGCCTAGGATAACCGCAGAGAGAGATGGGAAAACCGCAACGCTCTTCCTACTGGTGACAGAAGTATTTTTTGTACTTTATTTCGTCTGTTTTTTTCTTTTTTTTTGTCGTCCTTGAGCACAGCCAATGTGAACTCTTTGGGTATAATCCTTTTCCTTTGTAGTTCCTGAGTATGTCTGTGTCTATGCGCAGGTTGTGTTGTAGACGGAGGGTCGTGTGCGGTCGGATATCAAGGAGGGAGGAGAAAAGCTTCCGCTTCCGCTTCTGGTGGGGGATGAAGGGATTGCGATGTGGACTGCGGGAAGTCCAGTGGGACGGAATGAGATATGGAGGATGTACGTATGTATGTCTATGGTATCAGGAGTAGAATCTGCCGCCAACAAGCCATTAAAGGGGTATTAGGCGAGATGAATCGTCGAGATCGAATGCTGGCAGCGCTGGGGCGATAGATCGGTCGCAAAACAATTGATGACGATGGAGGAGGGGAGATGGGAGCATTTAGGGGGAGGGGGGGGAGGAGGAAGAAGTGCCCGGTGGCGGGACTCTGGGGCAGAGAGGGAGGGTTGAGGGTTCAAGGCAAAGCGAACCTTGGAAAGTTTTGGATAGAGTCCACCGGGAGTCCGTGACCAGCAAGATGACGGGTTGTTTGTTTTGTTTGGTGGCAGTTCTGGCAGAAGAAAAAGCAAGCTAGGTAGGTACCCTTTTATTTACGTCGTCTGTCTGTCTGTCTGTCTTTCTGTCCGTCTGTCTTGTCTGCCGGTGTCTGGTCTGTCTGGGGGAGGGGGCCCGCGGATCTTGGGCTAAAGTTTGCGGAGAAAGGAGAAAGCTGGCGATGGGACTGGACGGGACTGGATGGAGCCTGGATGGATGGATGGGGACAAGCTAAAAGGGCCTGGAAACCGGCGCAGAAAGTGGCTAGAGCACGCCGTAGCAGCGATCTGGCGAGCAGTCTGATAGGAGAACACAGGGCCCAAAAGGGCTAAAATAAAAGAAATATTAAGTTGAGACGCTGGCAGAAGAGAGTTTTGAGCAGACGCTTTAGGCAGCTTTTCGCGTGTGAGCTGTCATGGCCAAACCAGGTAAACTACAGGATTATACTTCTGGTGGAACATGTTCTTCTGGAAAAATAATATTTTATAAACATTCAATCAAACCAAGCCATTGCTCAACGGTCCAGCTGTTGTATGTCTGTAACTATCAATATCGCCGGAAATACAGCCCACAGACCCTTTCAGAGGAGCTAATAAATATTCTTACTCCGTTCCTCTCGAGCTAGCAGGGAGTTGGGCCGCCAGAATGGGCTCGCTCCCTCTTTTCTCCCGCTCTTCCGTCTATCATCCACACGCACGGGCAAAGAAGGGGAATGTATGTATTGTATGTATATATCTTATGTTAAGGAAGATTGCTCTGCAGAGGCTTGGTGAGGCTCAAGCCATGAGTCCTTTTAGTTAAGTATCTCAGGCCTCCATAATCCATACCTGTACCTGTACATGTACTTGCCAGCATCCAAAAAGGCTCAGTCAGGGTCCTCTCAACGGTCGCAAGGATTTATGGATGTCAGCTTTGTTAAATAAGCAGTTGGGCGGATTTGGATTTGATATATTGTTATTATTATTTACGCGCTGACTTTTCCTCGCGTCTTGTTCCTCTCAAGGTAGAATTTTACGTCAACGGGGAAAGGAAGTGGAGGGAGCCACAAAAAGCCAAACAGCAACAAACATGAAGAGACTCTTGGCGACTTACACACGAAAAGCAAGCGCAAAGTCGAGGGATTGGATCTTGATGGGATTATATTATGTGGATGGGTTGGATGGATGCGAAGAATGCGGAGAAAAAAAAGGCGTGGCTTTGGATTCAACCCAGCCCGTCCATCTATTGTATCTCCCAAAGAGCCATTCCATCGCAAGTTTGAAACAACAATGCGATAACATCCCCGAAATATTGGATTTCTCTGCGTCTATAATCCCGCATTGCTCTGCTATTATTGGGCGGACAACCGTTCTCCTGTAGCTTTTCTTCAAACCCATGTGCATGTCTCCGCACTGGCGGGCGATGGAGAAAAGAAGACAAGCGGACCCTCCCTCGCTAGCCCCCCCTCCCATCATGTGTCTAGACGCATCAGCTAATATTGGCACACAAAGTGAACATTAGTTATAATATTGTATGCAATAACTATGCAAGCAGAGGGGCGGCATGCAGTCATTTCGGCTCGGGGTGGTAGGGATTTTGTCTTGCCGAGTATTTAAGCCATTATCCTGGCTCCTTAGCACGCCGAATATAGCTATCGAGGGATTTTGCAAAATTAATGGAATATCCGGCTGCGCAGGACTGAGTGGGTGACCAAAAAAAAGGGACAATCCTGTCAATTATTATTCCCCCGCAAATGATATCAGATCTTGGTTTCAATCATCATGAGGTAAGTTAAGAGGTTCAACTTTCCATTCCTCAGAGCCCCGCAAATCATAAAAGACACCGCCCAGTGAGTTCCGGGCATTTTGATTGGCAACCCAGCATCCAGCCGAAAAAGCATCGCCAAAAGGGCAGCTGTAGAGGTGGGGGTATCTATCTCTTAGCAGCTGCTCGAGATCTTGAAACTCATCCTTGGGACAGTGTTAACCATGGTAAAAAGCAACCTTAAGCTGGAAGCTTTTCCAAGCAGGACACCTGAGTATGACGCTTTCAACAGACCACGTAAAAAGGAAGAACCCATCTTTCTCCTAGATCCTGTCAGGCTGCGAAAAGGTACCAAAGCATCAACCAAACCCCACCAGCCTCGTCCTGGTGGAGTCTGTGCGTGGGCATTATGTAGCTTGTAAAATAGGGAGGTTCAGGAGACCAGATTTATCGGTTCGGTTCGGTTGTGGGCCCTCATATAGAGATTATTACTGGCGATTTAAATCTGTGCTAGATAATGAAGAAAGTCAATTCTTCACCCAATCAAACAGCATTATAAGTAACTTATAAAGGCATTTGATTTGTATAAGTTGAAAAACTAGGTCAAAAGGTGTTAAATTGGTGGCTTAATTCAACATCAAGTCATATGAGAGTACTTTGTAAAAATTAATCAAACTGAGAGAATATACCTCTCATCATATCAAAATTCTTGCTATTTGACTATTTCAAGCAGCAATATGCTACTCAATATGCTCTCTGAAGAAACATCATCATTGAACCTGTCACAGAATCTGTCAATGTTATCAGTGCTCTTGTCATCATCACTGACACTCTATTCATGAAGTTCTTCACCAGCTTCTACACTCTATCTGTGGAGTTCTTCATCTGTGTCTACACTCACCTCAAATCTGTCTTCTTTTTGTGATATTTTGCTGTCTATTGAGATGATGTCAATCTCATGAGAGAATAGTGTAGCAACTACTGTCATTAGCAGTGACAATAAGAGAAAAGTGAGAGAGGGAGAGTCAAAATTGACACACATGAAGCAGATCATTCTTCTCAATATTTATGTCTCTAAAAGCACTCTTTTTAACAGTCTTTCTTTAAGTCAGTTCTGAAACTCAGTGACAGATACTCTTCAGAAGTATATTGATTGATTTTATACTGGTTTATTCACTCATCACTGTATAGAAAAGTGCATTGCAACATGTAAGCAAGAGCTCTTAATTCTGGAGACTGATAAGAAGAAAGGAGATGATTATCTACATGCTGTAGATGAGTGAATTAAGATGATTGATGTAATTGCTAAATATACTGAGAAAGCAGTAAAAACAAGAAAAGAATATGAACATGAAATGGAAGCTGCTCTTCTTGAATATGAGAATCTCAAGTGATGTGCAGGTGAAAAGATTGAGTATAACAGTGAGAATGAGAATGAAATTCATCAGATTTATGAGAATCTTCTTCATCAGAACAATAATATAGAGATGACTGAATTGAATGATGAACTCTTATCTGAATCTTCAACTTCTATATATTCAACTACTCACACATCTTTGTCAACTCCTGCCACCTCTGTAAGTAATTGAAAAGTAGCAAAACAAGCTTGAAGAACTCATGATAATAATAATGATGATTTGAATGAGATAGGTAGTTCAATGAAGAAACTGAGTCAGGTGATGATTAAATGCTTAGAGAGGGATGAAAAGAGTGGTGAAAAGAAGATATGAAAGAAAGATTTAAATGTGTTGAAGATGGAGATTCAGAGAGAGTTGCAGGGAATCAATGAGATGTTAAAGCAGTTGATTCAAAATAGACAGTTATAGATTACTCTCTTGAGTATTTGAATTACTATAAGATCTTTGAAAATTACTTCTATTTTTATAGGAAATCATTATATTATTTCATATAATACAATTGAATACCATGCAATACAGCAGATTAATAAGTCAGAGATTAAGAATGTAATCTATATTATCTTCCATATTCCTTGTCAAATCTGCTGTCAAATCCGCCATCAAATCCCCTGTCAAATCCCTCATCAAATCCCCCATCAAATCCCCTGTCAAATCCCCTGTCAAATCCCCTGTCAAATCCCCTGTTAAATCCCCCATCAAATCCCCCGTCAAATCCCCTGAATCTGCTGTCAAATCTGCTGTCAAATCCACTGTCAAATCCGCTGTCAAATCCTCTGAATCTGCTGTCAAATCTGTCAAATCCACTGTCAAAATAGCAGTTAAATACTCATTCACAGTAGATGGCTTGAATATGAATCTTTTACTCACACAATTCCTGTGTATACAGGTGAAGAGGTTTGTGAACAAACAGGTAATAAGAAAGTAGTTTGAGATTGACATTAATTCATGTTTTAACTCATACTTATAAGCAGTTGAAGTAAAGAGATTCTGTGTCAATTCAAATATATTTTTCACTGTAATTCAGGCTCTTGATATCTCATCATTGAATTTACATGCTTGAGTGTTCAAATATTGAGATAGTTTAGAGTAGAGTGCAAGAATATAGTGCTGCTGCTTATAGACCTGATCTTTAAACAGATAATATATCTCATGATCTCTAAACATTGTCTTCAGATGTTTATTTAGTTCAGATTGCTGTATTATTGTCAGGTCATTAATTCTTGCTGATCAGAGCTCTGATATATGAGATATCAAGCTGTCAGATGTAGTAATTGCTTAGAACTTGAATTCATGACTCTTCTTATATTCTGAGTAATGAAACTGTTGATGTTTCTGCAGTCAGCATGTATGTTTAAATGTTCCATCAATGAATTCTCATATAGTCTCTTCAGAGCAATGATCATGTAGTTTCCTTGTGTAGAGTTGAATCCTTTCATAGTTGATCATTGAATTTCATTCAAGTCTCACTTAATATCACTTTTCAAAGTATGTCAGCAGGTCATTTATGACAGTTGATATATAGACAGGTGAGTGACTGAAATCATATATCATTTGATGATAGAGATGAAACATGCTGAGTTTTATGAGAAGAAGAGAGATTGCAAGCTCTGATGTTGATATGATGAGATAACAATATTTGACATTCTGCAGTTCAAGAAGAGATAGGATATGACAGATCTCTTGCTTTGTAAAGTGCAGATTGCACCATACATGTTCATCATCCCATGAATCAAGAGATCAATTAATTGAGGTATAGAGTAGCAGCATGTGATAGAGATGACAGAGTGACAGCAGTGAAGATTGTTGAGTAGTAGCTGCCACAGCTGTCAACATCAAAAGAATGATATCAGCAAGCTCAAGATCATCTTCCATGACAAAGAATATGATTATATTTTGATTCTATGTACTTTGAGATATCAAACAATACTTTTCATCAGAATTTTGATGGGAAATCTTTATATGTACTAAAAGTGACTAAAAGTAACCTCTAATCCAAATCAAGCATAGTTAAATTAATGGTGGGGTAGGCCCACCGAACCGAACCGAATGCTCAAAAAGTTCCTGAACCTCCCTAATGCACAGACTCCTCTGTGCAGTAGGATATGCATGGATGTACTCTGTACATTACAGGAGGTATTCAAAAGATGGCCTCGACCCGGTCCATACGAGCCCATGCGACAATTGACCAGTAAGCTTTGGCGGAACTGCATGGGAAGAGCGGGGAAAGGCAAGGGGAGGGATGGTGTGGGCAGCTGCCTCGTCTCGCGCCATCCCATCCCCATACCCATACATCTGGGATGTTTGAGGCGTGAGTCTCCCTGCTGCTAGTTACGGGCTTGGCTTGATCGGCATATACACTCTAACCTAGGCGTTTAAGAGGGGCTTGTTTAACCAAACATATAGGCGGTATAGGCGGCCCTTGCCCCCCTAAAACACCAAACACTGTTACCCCATAATTACTATCCTCGGAACTGAGAGCTAAACTTCGACGAGCCAGTACAACACCCAGACCATATCACAAACACGCACCCCTGCGACCAGAAGTGTCTGGACACACTGCAGCGAACAAGCAGCAACACATGGCAAAACATACCCAAGAAAAATAAAAATACAAAGAAATGAAGTGGAAAACCAAGATAACACACGGACTCAAGATGGCGATCACTGATCTCAGATCTACCCGTTGTTTTTCGCCTACTCCGTAGAGAATGGAGATAGATCCCCAAAGCTCCCAGGTCTTCCTCCTTCAGGGCCTCCAGCTCGACCGAATGGACACTAGTGATGACTCTATGAGACTCGCTGCAGAGGTAAATTGACCTCTCGTTGGATTTGGTGGAACCTGAGTCAATTCAAAGACCCTTCATTCGTCCGCCAAACCGTTTGGATGTGTGAGTGAGGTTTTTAAGACGCCGATGTGCTGCCACCAAGCCCTACTACCACTTTGGAAAATTATGCTTTGAAAATTGATTCGAATTATCCTATATTTTGATGATCCTTCGACAAAACTCGACTATTATTTCTTTCTGCCCTTACCTAACTACCTGAAGTTCATCAGCTGCTTTGTAGGGGAATCGGTAACTACTGCGTAGTCAAATATGGACAACCGTGTATATATCTCTCTCCACGCAGTCGTCTCTGCATTTACAGCCCACTTCCGTCGAGGAAGAAAGGCGAATGTCTACTAAATTGGATGAAACTAACTGATTTACATCAAAAATCTAGATTTCTTGTGAAAATTTTCAACCCCTTCACCCCCTTCACCCCCTTCACCCCCTGGCACTGACAAATCAACAACATCTCCGCCAATTATCACACACAAAGGCAAAGGATGAGCGCAAGGTCAAAAACCACAAAAAGTCCAATAAATATTGTTCAATATGGCTGAGAACGGACACAAATAACTAGTTAAGCCACGTTTGCGACCTATCAAGAGACAGGAAGAAACCCAAAAAAAACAAGGTGGGAGGGGAGGCATCATTTTGAAGAATCACTTAATAACGTTTCCAGAAACTGCGTTTAACACACAGATTTGACAAGGGACAGGGGCGCAAACAACGCAAGAAGCAAGGAAAAAAAGGAGGCATTATTCAAAGAACCCAACGAGGCGCAAATCTCCTGCACCCCGCATTTTTTTGGGGGGGGGGTTTTAAACCATCCCCGTCCTGCGCCAAAATAGGGTCAATTCCAATTCCACGATTTTCCCAATGCTCCAGCTCAATACTCAGCCAGAGCTATCCTCGATCTCCATTTCATGCACTACCGCTTGGCAGCTCTGTTACTCTTATTGCCCTCTTTCGCCTTCAAGAAGCGCAAGCCAGCAGAGACAAGGCCGGGGTTCCCCCCTTGCATCCCTCTTGCTTTGTGATAGGCCCTGCTGCAGCAGCACAACAGCACAACAGCACATGCTCTGAGGAAAGTCGGCGGGTTAGCCAGAATCCATCCAGGCAATGAATGTTGTTTGCTTGACATGCCGGCC
>LDEV01002420.1:7364-58757 GCA_001014755.1 Blastomyces silverae
TGCATCGACTCCGGGCTTGCACTGGTGGTTGGGACGGGAGGGTCAATATTTGCTATCTTTGTGTAGATGGAAGGAGTAGATATGGGGCTTTAGGAATTACATACCTGCCCTTCAGCAAAACCAACGGCCACTACTCCCACCTCATTAGGCTTGGAAAGAAATCGCTGTTTGATCATAGATGGAAGGACAACGTTATTGCAATTTTCTTGAGCCATTTTGGCGTTTCCTTGTATTCAGTTGGCGGCTTGTTCGTGATTGATCAGGTAGTTTTGTTTGAAGCAATGACAGGGCGGGTATCCGGGTCCTAGAAAGCTTGATTGATCTCCGCTCTGGTTCGAGATGAGAGAATAAGGTAGGTTCCAACCTTAATAATTATATATACCTAGGTATATAGAGTTGGAAACCTTTGGGAGGCAAAAAGCCGCTGAGTTCGAAGCAAAACAGGGTTAAAGTTATTAAACGACAGGAAAAACGTCCCAAATTTGCGTCCCTGCAAAAGAAATGGGACAAGGCCAAGGTCCAAATATTCAGACTTTATACTCGTTCTACTTTCTCTTTCCCTGCACTTTTCTGTAGCTGTCTCAGGGTAGTGATACGAAAAGGAAGAGAGTGGAACAAAAAATAAAGATAGCCCCACCCCAATTGGAAGCACAGTTAGGAATCAAGTCAGATAAAAATATATGTGTTAGAATAATAAATAAATAACAATGAATTGTTTCTGATATTCTCCTCGTCAATGTGTGGATGGCAGCGTAGGAAATGTACTGTACAAAATCGAAGGGCTTTGGATCACGGATATCAGCGGCGGGTTTTCAAGCGACGAAAGGTGAGGGAGGGAAACCCGCCTTAAATAGAGACCAGAATTTTTTTTTTTAAAAAGCATTGAAAAGGAAGAAACAAACAAACTCTGAGAAAAATCAGATTTACTGCAAGGTAGTATTCCAATTTGTTCCCCCTTATATCCCATCCCCCTCTCCACCCGGCTCAACATGCTTTTAGGGGAAGGACGATGGAGCAACGAGGCAGCGAGGGCTAACCCGGCCGCTTTATATCCCACCCCATTTCCCCTAAGTACATGTTTAAGAGAGCAGTGTCGTCATAGACCGGAAAACCCGCTGCCCGCCTAACCGGAATGGTAACAGTCACGCGGGACTGGTGGTTATCGTCGCTTTGGTTGGGGTGGGATTGGTTTTTAGTTTACCATTGAGGACGGGGATACGGCTTTGTTCGCTATCCAGCAGCACAGCGGAATGCCGCCCAGTGTATACGTTTTCGAGGCACATGTAAGGGTATATGGGATATTACATATATTTATGACGGCCGTTGTTCTTCTTCTACTAATGTACAGTATTGTATTTATTATATCTAGATCTACACACATATGAGAAAAGCGCATCCTATGCTTTAGATAGCGTTTAGATGGTGTTAGCGGTGTTAGCTACTATTATTCTTGAGAATAAGCTCTCGCAAAATCTCCTCCGCCTTTTGCGCTTCCACTCTGTTTGCGTCTCCAATCCGCTTGATCTGGCCAACAAACCAACCAATCTTGCCCAGTTGGCCCTTCTCGCGGATTTCGGAGACCATCTTCGGGTTCTGGCGCATGACTTCCTCCGCTAGCGCTACGTATTCTCCCCGGGAAAGACTTTGGAAGTGGAGGTTTTCGTCCTCCACTATCTGAGCAATAGATCGCTTGTCCCCGTCAAATACCATCGCAAGAAGAGATTTTGCCGAACTGCCGGTGATCTTTTTTCGCGTGAGCAAATTTATAATTTCCGCTAGGCTATGTGCGGGAACCCGCCCGGAGTCCCAGTGCAGGCTCGACTTCGTCAGTAGGCCACCAAGTTCATGGAGCACCCAATTGCCAACCACCTTCCCGCCCGAAAAATCGGTAGACAGGTCGGCTTGAAGGCCAATGAGGATGTCAACCACATCCTGGTAATATTCTAGCCGCTGGCCGTCATCAAGTTCAATCAAGGTCTTGGCATCGGCAGTGGACAGTCTATACTTTGGATTTCGGACAAGCATCTGTAGGAGCGCATCGGGTAGTAGTGGCATATTCATTTGGAGGTCGCAAATAACATCTTCTCCGATTACCACTGGCCCCAGATCCGGGTCAGGCATATAACGATAGTCCACTTCCCCCTCCTTACCACGAAGTTTTCGGGTTTCGGTGCTGCCAAGTGTCCAGCCTCGTGTCTCGCCCTCAATGGTGCCACCTGCCTCAAGTACCGCAATTTGGCGGTCCCTTTCTGCGATGATAGCATCTTCGACGGCTTTAAAACTGCTTAGGTTTTTAATTTCAGTTCGCTGACCGAGCCCCACTATCCCATGGTATTGATGGTCGCCAGCCTCTTCACTCCGCTTTCTTACTGATACGTTCACATCCGCCCTAAGCCCTCCCATTTCCATACCCGTTGTCACTGCTCCAACAGACTGAAGGATCGCCTGTATTTTCCTCACGCAAGCTGCGGCAGTTGCAGGAGAGTGGATCTGTGGTAGCGTGATAATCTCAATCAGAGGGCGTGAGACACGGTTGAAGTCGAGGAGGTACGTGGACGACGGAAGTTCCTGTGATTTCGCCGTATCCTGCTCCATTTGTATTTGTTTTATGCCAATTTGAACGCCGTCCCCATCTTCTCGAGCAATACCGTCGTGCTCTCCCAACCAGATACTGCCGTTTTTCGCATACGGTTCTAAGGACAAGCTATGTAAGCACAGATACTCGCTGTCTCGTACATGTAGGATGTATTCAAGTACCGTAGTATTGTGTTATTTGGTAGCCTGCAGGCTGGTCCTGATAAAAATAATGTTTTCTATCGAAACGACTGACTCGTTGGATATCGCAATTCAGGGCAATGGCGGCGCGGAGGGCTGGTACCAAGGTGGATGGTTGGAACAGCTTTCCAATCGTTAGTATAAAATGAACAAAACAATGACACATCGTAATAAATCCACCGTCAGAAAGAAATACTAACTGGCTGACTCCCTGGAAGCGCAATGTCAAAGAGAGCTACGTTCGAGTTTGGTATGTCATCAATGGCCGCGGAGGCTCCTGCTCACAGGGTCAGATTCAAAGGCAATGCCACAACCACAGGCAACGATTATTTACTTGAGAACAGCTTCACATCCGTATCCAATTGCGCATGTATTTCAATGCCCACAGTCAATTCCCAATCCTCATGCTTCGCCGGGGGTGCGCCGCCATTCCGCTTGGCTGCGCGTTTCGCTTTGGCCTCTTCCTTCAATTGTTTCCGCAAAGGAACGTACTCGGAGCCGTTTCTCTGGCTATCTGTCCGGATATCAAGAGAACATCGCGGCGAAGACGACCAATTTTTCCTCCCTTGCGGCCTGGAGCTCTGGTGGTGGAAGGGTTCCGCGAGTTCAACACCTCGCGCAGCAAGACGGTAACAGGGATATGCACCACGGCGGGATAGGCATTGTCGTATCATGTGCATAAATTAGGGCCGTCAGCGCCGCCCTCCAATATCACCGCCTCGAGATCGACTGAAGAGCAACTTGCCCTCGGTGTAGGGAGGTGAACAATCGGGAAGTAGAGGCTTGGAAGGGCTGAGGTTTCGAGCCCTCAGGACGTCAGAGCGTTCATTGGCGCGCCGGAAAAGGAACAAAAGCTCGTTGCGAACTCTGAGTACAGGGAATACGAGATACCGGCTGATTTTTTGGTGTGAAACAGGCATGAAACAGGGCTGAGACTCGTATTTCTTGGTAAAATTACGGTACCGCGTAGATTTGAACCACAACTTTCTCATTAACTAGTCCAGAATCCGAAGTAAGTTCGTGATGGTCAACGAGGATTTCAAACTGACAAACTGATAGATCTAAATTGATTGTTGCCAATCATTGCTATAAGGGTCCTTTTTTCCCGTTTCCACCTTCCACCAACTTCAAGCCATTATCCCGGGTTCTCGTCTGGGTTTCCAAGGTTTGGATGGGAAGATGTGGCTTTGGTGGCATGGGTACGATAAGCACACCTCGCATTCCCATTCGCGCCAACATGCTGCTGGCCCCCCCCGCAAAATCCCCATTGACGCCGGTCATTGGCATGGCCCCCATCTACCAATCAGTTTATTATTGGAAACCCGAACTGTGACACCTAAGAGAGCGCACCGGGGTGGGCTGGCTTACGGATCTACGGTTAGTCTCTTGCTCGTCTGTTTGAAGACAGTTTTGAGATTTTGAATATCCGGCTGACAAGAGACGGGTTTTTGGCATTCTTAATAGCAGCCGCCGGTCCAGACACCAGGATATTCCAACTCCGGTCATGTTAGATGTTGGAGCACGGGAAGCCAATTATCGTATAGTGGTTCGGTCGCACTTGGTTGCATCTATGTGACCCCATGCGTTATTTGAAGTTGCAGAAAAAAAGGGCGCTGACTTCCCAGTTAGCTGAACTAGTAAATATCTCAAGCTGTGACTTGCAACGAACTGCTGCGAACGACAGCAAATATTTCCAACAAGCTAAATGCCGCATTCTGGCGAATGGGCTCAATCGCGCAATGTGTCCTGTTGTCCATGGCAGGCGAGCGGTGCCAGCATCTGACGTGCTTATTACGGGGAACAAGAGTAGAAAGTCCGCTATTAGATGATTCTATGCGCACCCAGCTATCAGCCATGAGGGGTTAGTTATACATACATAACTCTATCCCAACCGGGTCTCTTAGCGCTACGAAGGGCATATGGAAAGGGCAAAGAATAACGAAGACTGTTCAACCCTTGAGCTTTTTGCATCCTGGAGGTGGGTGAGATAGCGAGTCACGGTTGGCCAACGCAGCATGCCGAAAGTATATGTGTACGAAATATGTATGTACGTGCGGTCTTGGTGCCAATTTGGGCCCAACTGCACCATTTTATGTATCGCGTCCGTACAATGATGAAATCCTGCACTCTTTTCATTATGATTGCGGCATGGACAGCAAACTGTGATCATAATGGTGGAGAGGGTGTTCGTTTTTTATGCCCCGCGCGGAAGCACTAGTGATGATTCTGATGAACAGAACAGACTGACAATATTAATAGCTACAAGAGCGAATTATTTTTATGCCTGCTAACAAGGGTCTAATTTAAACTAATACCTGCAAACCCAAATAAATAGAAATTTATGCGCAGAAACCGCCAGCGTTTCTAGTCGACCCAGTTATAGTACGACCCCAGATCGCCCAGCAAGGCCCGTCCATGATTCATGACACTGTCGCATCCTTTTTTCCATTTGGTCAACCATCGCCCAGGGGCGTTTCAAAGTACGTCGCCGGCTGTGCATCCCATATGTATCTGGCGCAGGGCGCATTTCTTTTTCTCTCATTCTCGTGATAGTTCTTAACCCCCCTGTCCTCCCCAGAACCAACTTCTGTTGCCCTGCGCCCTCAAGATTTTCACCTGATCTTGTTATCTGCTCCAGCTGCCCCTCAATCCCCGAGCAACATTTCACATCAGCGCATCATCACATTGTGTCCTGAGGATTCTTTTTTTTTATCATAGTCATTATATTATATACACTGATATCTTGGCTTTTCGGAGTCCTTACTTCAGAAGCCATTTCCCTCTGCTTGCTCAAATCCCTCCCCGAGCCCTGTACCTACAACGTGATACCCAGACAGTTTCCTCACAACAGCTCTACCCCAACGAGGGTTTCCATTTACCCGTTGAACCCCTGTGTGAAAAAGAAGAAGAAGAAGAAGAAGAAGCGATTAGCCAGGCATTCCTTATCTTCTGACAGAACTGAGATAGTTCTGAGATATACTAAGCGCAAATTCTTCGCATCCTTTCTCAACTCCTAGAATATGCCCGGGAAGAATCATAAGAGGGACGGTTCGAAGAAATCATCATCCTCTAGGAATGCTACCGTGGATTCGACACCTGCTGCCCCTGTTAAATCCTCCAGTCATGCCAATGAGAACTCTGCCTCTATTGCACGGCCCCGACAACGTTCCAAAACCTTTATTATCAAATCACTGGCCGACATTGCTACAAAGGAACCTCCAACTCTGAAAAGAAGCTCGACTGAAAGGCCAAGTGAAGCGCAGCCTAGACAGCCGTCGCCGAACGTATTTGAGTTCTTGGATAAGGACGACTCAGAAGACAACAGTACCCGCTGGCCGCAGGCCATTAGGCCGCGACAGCCCTCTGCCACCTCCTCAGCGTCCCACAGCTCTAGACGAAAGTCTAGTGCGTCTTATAGCTTCAACTCAGATTCAGGGGTGTCATTCAGAGAACACAGCCGTGATCGAGCTTCATCAATCTCCTCTACAGATTATCAACCTGCAACACCATCTGATATCTCCCTGGATACACTCAACTGGAAATTTGCAGATGAATCCCAAACTCGCCGCCGCCTCCATATGGCTGGAGCGTACATGACCGATTCGGAGACAGTACTGGACAGCCCTACTTCCCCTGTTCCCGGATATTTGGATTTCCCTACACCTGAATCATATTACACCCACGCGAAACACACCTTTCCTCAATGCCCTCCAAACTCCGCTATCCACCCTTCGTACCCGTATCGTCAACCGAATCTCGACATGCGCAAATTCAACATGAGCACTAGCAAAAAGCAGCAGCGCACTTCCGTGGAGTCAGATCCAAAGCGAAGCGAATCGCGTGATGACGAGCATCCGTTACTCTATCGCAAGTTTGAGTCGCTAAATCATCGCTTACTCCGTCATCTCCAGGAAGAGATCGCACAGATGGAAGAGGATCTTACGATCCTTGACGAAGTTGAAGAAGTACGACGAGTCACAGCCAATGTTAGAAATTCTGGAAGACAGAAGCTGCTGGCGACAAAGTATCAAGACCTTCAGTCTGAAGAACTATCTGTTCTTCAGCAGAGAAAGTCTGAGCTGGTGGAAAAACTTGTGCCAAAAACGGAGCAATATAGTAAGCTCAATCTCCTTCCTCCATCTGTCTTTCCTTGTCCCCCCCCCCCTTGCAAGGATTTGTGATACTTACCCCTCTTCTAACTAGATCGTGCTCTTTGCTCATATCGCGAGGTTTCCCGCAAATTGCCCACTGCCACCGACGAAGAAGTCGAAGCCTACCGTACCTGGATCCACGAACATTCCTCCACTACCAAGTCCGATCTAAGATTCCTCGCAAATGACAATGACCTTATCTTGCTGGGGGAACGCCCATCCTCTCCCCGTACTCCCAATCCTATATACTCCACTATTGCTACTGTTTCAGCTGCGGTCCTATTCCCGCTACTGGCCTTCGGCGTTATATCTGAGTTCTTCGGACGCATTGCCGTGGTCTCCATTGTTGGAGGGGCTACTGCCCTGTTCGCTTCGAATGGGCCACCTGGCAATGAATATTTGATCGATCCAACTGATGGATGGAGATGTGCAGCACTGTATGTACCTGTAACCCCCCTTCTTTGCTAAATACGTTTTCTATGCCAATCAGCGTTATGTGTAAGTTGCTGATTCGTTCATAATTGTACAGATATTTTGGCTTTATGTCCGCCGCTGCCATCATTATTTAACGACAGTATACGAGTAACGAGTAACGAGTCTCCATATCACCTTTGTGCTATACTCTATGATTTCTGCTCTTGATTTCTT
This sequence comes from Blastomyces silverae, assembly GCA_001014755.1. Classification (NCBI taxonomy): domain Eukaryota; kingdom Fungi; phylum Ascomycota; class Eurotiomycetes; order Onygenales; family Ajellomycetaceae; genus Blastomyces; species Blastomyces silverae. Next base: position 14,939 of record LDEV01002420.1, read on the forward strand.
CTCTGTTCTTTTTTTTATCATCTTGATGACGTATTGGTCTTTCATTTCTAGCGTCTCATTCCTTTTCTTCTCGCATTTTTGCCCTTCATTGCAGCACATAGCCAGCGACACGTCTCATCATAATCACCATGATCATCATCATTACATGTTCTCTTCATATTTTCCATATCAACGGCCACCACAGTTCCCTTTAGGACTATCTCTTTTTGCCCACCAGCGAAATACACATGTATATAACCCGCTGGACGGGTCAGGACGGGTGGAAGAGTTGACACTACGCCCCAATATTTCTTTTCTTTTCCTTTCTCCTTTCCTCTCTTTCGTTTTCAATTTTCTTTTCATTTTCTTTCTTTTTCTCTTTTTCAATGCGGAGTTATATTCGGGGAAAAGTGGATGTGAAAGCGGGGGTTGGAACGGAACAAGGGGGCATCTAGGCAATTTTCCTAGGGATTATGTTATTGATTCATTCATTTTATTTATTTTAGAGCCCTGAATTGGGTTGACTTCTCTCCCCCCTTGCATTCATTCTTCGATCTTTCAAGTAACCAACCCTGAGCCGCGGAATGGAAGTCGTTTTGGATTTTTTCTTTTTTTTCTTTTTGGAAATCATTTCTATTTACTTCAAATACCCTCATTGTGTTTCGGTTGGTTTATGTCATTTGGTAGTAAATATCCCTTGAGAATTCAAATTGACAAACTTGATTTCTGCTTCTAGTTGCTGTTCTCATTTTTCACTCCAACTACATAATAGGGGGTAGCAGAGGGGGTAAAAGCTAGAGACAAGATCGAGACTCCATGCGATAACGTATAAATTAGTCTACAGCTATTAGAAAACCGTTTCAAACCAAAAGAACCCTATAGTATAATATAGCCTGCCCCATCTGGCCCATTGCCCATCGCGCTCTCTTCAAAAAATGAAAAAAGAACTTTTAAATCAGAATCGTTGTGAAAAGAATATACTTCCCAACCCGGTTAAAAAAATCGAATTAAAAAAAAGGGATGATAAAAAGCAGGGACAAGAATCAAAAAGCCGTTGCGTCTCCGACCCAACTCCCATGTTCGCTCTTTCACTATCCACGTTGGGTTGGTGGAGGAAAATTAAAATAAAGAGGAAAAGAGAGAAAAAGAAAATACAAAAACCGGAAATAAGGTCAAGTCCGCCGCCCGTATTTTTTGGTCGCCAGAGGAAATTTATTAGATGTCTCAACTGAGAAAACTGAAACTTCTGCATCGTATTGTCACATGAAAGGAAATAATAATAGGTAACAGGTTAGGGCGAAAATATAAAAAAGTTGTTCTCTTCCCATTGCTTCAAATAGGATTGATAAAAAAAGAAGTGTTGCGATGAAGACATGGGTAGAAACCAATATTAAGAGGGGGTACAAGAGAAAGCAACACAAAAATGTCTGTTAAAAAATAAATTGAGAGACCAGGCGACAAATACAAGTTTCGTTTTTCGTTTGTGTGCTGAAGCCAGAAAAGTGAAAATGCAAATATACTAAAGCAAGTTGCGTAGAAGAGCCTCTATAAAAGACAAGCATGAATAGTTACTGTTGGCTCTCGTTTTTTGATGTATCTCGTGTTCCCCAATAATGTTATTTTGTCCTTTTATTGTGTCGTGCCTGCCGCAGGCCCCACTGGCGCACCATTCTGTCGATTACCCGGTGGAAGGTTTCCTTGGCCACTGAATTGGGGGTTCAACCCTGGCTGTGGAGTGTTGGATTTTTGGCGTTGATGCTCGGCTAGCTGTGCTTTGTTGCGATCCATGAGGGCTGCTTGTTCAGCTGCGCTCCGGGCATAAGTCATTGCCGCCGCGCTGTTGGAATATCCTGCTGGCGCTGGACTGGCTTGGGAAGCACCGAAAGTTGGAAAGTGTGGTGGTTGTGGGGTTTGTTGCTGGAAGTATCTCGGTTGAGGATTAGTCGGAGTAGAATTCATGTAAGGGTGCCGTTGTGGAGATGCACCAAAGCTAGAGTGTCTCTGGGGAGATGCATTGTGTGGGACAGAAGCAGGCGAACCATATGGGCTATCCTGTGGGCGTTGTTGATAAGGCGGCTGGCTTGTTCGGCGGGGATAGGGTTGAGGTGGTGCCTGCGCAGGGGAAGGCATGCGCTGGGAAGGGTATGGCCCGATTCCGTTTTGGGTTGGCCTCTGGAATTGCTGAAGGATGTTACCTTGATTATACTGGGGAGCTACAGGTTGTGAGAATTGAGGTTGCGTGTACCCAGGCCGTTGGCCCGGTGGTTGTCGAGGCGGATTGTATGGCTGAGGAGAATTACTTGGGGCATAGTGGATAGATGACGACGGCTGTCTGGTCCCGTAGGCTTGGTGGGAAGGATGGCCCATCGGAGTCTTTGTTCGAGAATTGGATGGATATCCCCGGGCCAATGAAGTATTGGGTGCTGTTGGCGGTGTCTGGTACGGCGATGGCCGCGACGGGTTCATGTTTGACGCAGGGGGAGGACGGGCTACATTCGGCATCTGGGAAGCTCTGGGTATTTGTTTCTGCTGCATAGAATAGTCATCTTCCTCCATCATGCCAGGATAGTCAGCGCTCTCCAGGAGTATTTTCTTGCTGACGTTTAATTCCGCTAATTGGTCACCATCCAACTTAGATACGGCATATGGAGGCAACGTGGCTATCATTGCAATTAAACTTGATTTGAGGGTTTCATAGATGGTAACCTCCGTAGATGAGGGCGATGACGCATCTGGCGGTGTGGCGACTGCGTCGTTCTGTTTCCCAGACGGAACGGGATGTGTCTGCCCGAGGTTTCGTATATGACGATACGAGTTCAATGTGCGTAAAAGATCCGAGATGTTATCGAGTACTTCTTCCAAATCTTTATCATCGTTTTCTCCATCAGCGCTTTTCTGTGGCTCGATTAACACGTTGTCGTCCTCTGGATCAAATGACTTCACAGCTTCTTCGAGACTTGATTCGTCTAATGGTTCGATTTGTAAGTTTGTGGTCTTGCTGTCCGTCTCTTCGGTTATCATATCATTTCCAACCGACAATAATGCGTGTAGACGATATTGGCCATGTTTATCCCACCAAATTTGCTCTTTCGCGTCCTCAGGTACAACGGCCCCAGCGCTATCAAACGAGGGTGCGAATGATGAATAAAGGCCGCGAAATGTTGCGCTGCCGTCGTCAAGGGAGTTCTGGAAAGGTTTTGAAAGTTTCCTCCCGATATTTGTATCGCTCCTTTGTCTTCGATTTCCCGGTCGAAGGGAAGGCTCATATCCGTAATGTAGCCAATCTCCTGAAGGAAGAGATAAATAACTGTACCCTCTTTTTTCATTTGGCGAGTAATTTGCGGCTATGGTAAGTTCATATGGGTCGAGCCAAGTGATGGTCGAATTCTTTGATGACCGCGGTTTGCGCGGAGGTTGTAACTGAGGAAGGGTGGGGCGAGCTGGAAATACGTCTGCTATGGTTCTGGCTTTCGCTTTATCCGGCTCCGCGATTTTGACATTGAAAGGGATGACTTTGGATGTAGTAATGCCGTTTGGCAACGCTGCTTCGTTTATTGTGGCCCGTACCCCCGCGCCAGTTGGCTTACCTTGGTCGCGAGAGTCAGGCTTCTCGGCGATCGAGTGTTGCAAGCTCGAAAACAAATGTCTCCCACGAGGGGCGTTTCCGTAGAGCGTTAGAACCATTTTGTCCTCCCGATCGTACGCCCTTCTACTATTATCCTTGTTGCGGGGTTCGGTCTTCTGAAGCTCCTGAGACTCATCCTTTACAAGGGAAGAAGTACCTTGAAAAGGGCTCCGGAGGATGAAGTTGTCCAAATGCTTTCTAAATATGCGTGAAAGATTGACTAATTCCGTCGAAGATCGAGGGTTATCTGATTTGTTTGCAGCGGCTTCTGACTCACGACGTCGTTCGATAACTAAACTGGACGCGGTCTCAACATCATCAATTACTTCTTGAATAGACTTGTATTGACCCTCCTCAATTTTGCACTCTATTGTTTGTGAATTGTTTGTAGCATTTGATAGTTTCGCGCGTTTAGGGTCCGGTTCGACTGCAGAATTGAGGGGAAGGGAAATTTTCAGGATACCAAGATCTGAATCATATCTGTAGAATGGGATTAGGAACCAAGTCTCCGATCCGCCTTCGGAAATGGCGGAAAAAAGGGAGTTGGAAGGCACTTACTTTTCTAGAACCCGTAGAAGATCCTTCAACGTTTGATCAAGCAACTCCCTTTTCGATGTGACAGTTGGGTGTGATATAGCGTCTCCTTTCGGAGATTCTTGGTTGGGACTGAGGACGCGTTTTCGCTTTCCTGGGGTTTGGAACGAGGGTGAGTCCGAGTGCAGTTGCGGAGAGGTAAGTTGCCCGTTTGTGTTCGCCGGTGCGGCCGAATTATTGGTCTCCATGCTGGATCACGCTCGCTCTGGCGGATCAAACGCCCCAACGAGGGATGAAAGAGTTTGGAGGTTGAGAAAGGTATCCAACTTCGCACGTCGCCTTCTTGGACAGGTCAAAGAACGCAAATATAGAAGGGGACTCTGAAAGCATTTAGCGCGATCGTTCAAACCGAAGTTGCGACGCTCGATAAGCTCCGCCTGTTCAGGGAGATCTTTCGGCGTCCTAGGTCGATGGGGGACGCCAGGCTTTTGCGAATTTAGTCAGGCCTGCAGGGGAGGGACGAGGACGTGACAAGACGCCAAGTCGTCCAGCAACAAAGCACACAGGAGTACCAGGACGAGCAGCGTGTGATACACCAATCGGCAGGGCGCCAGAACAAAGGCGAGATATTCAATAGACTAGCACCAGCGGAGAGGGTTGGATGAGGAGACTAAATGAGACGTCGTTCTCTTCTGGCGGCGGCGATTCAGGAACCCCGTGGTGCTTTTAAGCTCGGCACGTGACCACGAGTCCCGAACGGATTTTCCAGCCGGCTGACTAAACATCTCCATCGCACCCATGGATGCATCCCAGACTTTATCCTATTTTCTTGCAACGAACAGGAGATTACAAGGCCATTTCGCGGCGCAAATCAATCAGGAATGCATCAGAGCAAGGCAATTCGGAGAGTTGCCATCTTTGATTGATTGATTTGAAATTACCCCGCCGTTCCGTTGCAGCCCCCCCAATCTTGTTCTCGCGGCCATTGCAGTGCTCTTGTACCAAAGATCGATGGATGTCCTCCATTAGCAGCTGTGTTCGAGGCCGGGTGGCAGGCTATCAGTCTAGCCGGGCGGTATCTAGTTATTTTTCATTGCCTCAACTGCAGGTATGCAGTTCCCACCCTGTACAATCCCTCGCGAGACTAGTTCTGACACTCCTGTAGGATGGGCTCCCCGTCCGTTCCGCTTCCGCTTCCGACCCTGGACCTCTTACCCCAGGCCGGTGCGACTCGCGGCAGTTTCCGAGCATATCACGCCGTCTCCCTATTACGCAAAGATATGGCCATAACTTAACTGTCGTTAGGCTTCTTCATACTGAGCGTTCGTTCGAATTAGCCAATAATGAGCATGGGGCAGTTCGTGGTCCTGGCGCACAAGGAGAGACTACAACACGAGAGACGAAGCGCGAGAAGGCGAAGAAGCATACATCGTCTCCTTCGGCGTACCTGATAGCTGTATTGGAAAATTGCGGATATGATGTCAGCATTGCGAAACCGAAGAGCCACAGCGTGGATCTGTCGTACAATTTACCCAGTGCTACAACCCGCTCCTCTACTAAAGTTTGGCGAAAGACTAAAGCCAAGAGCTTCCGGTATCCTAAGGCGCGTCTAGCCAGCGCTACAGTCGTCGCAGATTATCTACGTTATGTTCATCCATTGCTTGGGTCAAAGCCTTCTGGGACCGTTCCAAATCAGAGATATGATAAAGCCTTGGACGATGCCCTTCTTACAGTTTTTAACGACGAAGTGCTCCAATACTTGTCGGATAGGGGTTATTCGGTAGACGACGTGATGGCGTGGGCCTGGATCCTTACCTCCTCCGAGCCGCTTCAGGCGGCAATGCGCTACAAGGTCTTCGAGCAAAAAGCTGATGAAAATAATTTGGACAGTGCTAAAGTTCCACTTTTTGTGTTACTTTTCACTCTACGGCGAGAAAACATCTGTGCTACCGCCTTCAGGATCCTATTGTTCCAGACCTGGGATATATTAAGTGAGAGCCCATCCAGCGACCAAACCCCGGAAACTTCCTCCTCCCCCAAAAGGAGTGCTTGGAATAGATCTGGAGATGACAACACTATAATGATCCTTGCTGTGCGCCTTATACGGCTTGCTGGACAAGTATGGCCACAGGCGTTTCCTTCTATAGCTGCTTTGATTACTCAAACGCTTGGAACTGCCTCTGCCGAAAATAAATCGAGTGAGGCTTACGAAAAGAAGATTAGAGGTCTGACTGTTTATTATAACAAGCTCCTTTCGCTTTTAGCAGTCCCATGCCGACTTGACCCATATCGTTCAGCTATATTTCAGCAACGCGCTCAGTTTCAGTTGTTGAGGGAAATGTCGAAATTTAGCCCTCCTCTCCCTGTCACTAGGGAAGGTTATCAAGCTATTACTAACGTACAGCTGGCTCAGAAGAAAACTACTCTGGAGCGGCAGTGGGCGGATTTTAAAGCGCAGTCATGGCCGCCCTGGAAAGAGGAAAAGATTGGCATTGATTTCGAAAGGGGAAATGAGGGCAGCGAGAGCAGGGCATTGAAATCTATTTCCCATATGAGGGATGTCGGATATGGTATGACGGCGTGGGAGCAGACTGCAGCCATTTACGCTGGATGGGATACAGATAAAACTCCAACAATCCAGACGAGAACCTTTCTTCCGAAGCCTAACCGTTTTCGGACGTCGTCCTCTTCAGAACAAACTCCCGCCCAGCCTTCTTCGAGAGCCAGTATTGCTATGACTAAACCTGGAGATAATGAAAGGTACTTCGATCTCTGGTCTGCTCGGATACGTGCTACAAGGACGTTAAAGGAGGCCTGGGCATGTTTCCTGTCATACGAGGACAGTGGACTTCCCCCCCATAAGGCTATATATTTTGCAATGGCCGAAAAAATTACGTTTCATGACCTCTCCCAAAGTTCTCATTCACAACTCTCAACGGAAGCCCTACCGGGTGATGGGAAGGAGGTCTTTCCTGAACCCTCTTCGCCGCAAGATGTCATCTATGTTCACTCTGAACCGCCAACAATGGATGACTTGATTCAGCAAATGATCTCACATAACATTAAACCCTCAGGAAGATTGCTTGTTCTTCTTCTCACTCATTCAAAGTCTATCGAAACGGGTATAGGATACCTTCTCGTTAGCAACTTGCCCGACGAGCAGAAGTCTGCTCTGGTTTCCGGCCTCTTTCGAGGCCAGTTAGAGAACGAGAAGTTTCTTGCTGAAATACCGGACGACATTTTTGCCGCATTCATACGACTTCTCTGTAGGGTTTCTGTACTAAATGAACCGTCCGCCGATGATTCGAACACGCAAATACGGCAGTTATTCCCGATATTGTTTTTTCCCAACAAAGAAAGCAGAATCTCTCCCCCAGATTCCAAACGGTCGATCGAAACTGAGCAATTTCATCGACCTAGAGCACTCACTCATGCCGTGCGGCTGATGAAGTCAAGAATGCCACGGTATTTTCCCGCGTGGAGTCATTTCTTGTCAGCATTGGCGACGGATAGAGTTAAATTCAGCAGCCACAGGATCTCAATTCCCATGCAGCGTGTTATATCATGGTGGGAAATCTGCCGTGTTCTGCAGTGGATGCAGGATGCCAACGTTCCGCTCGAAAGTCGAGGATTCGAAATCGTTTGCTCTGCTCTTTCAAGGCTTATCTTGGCGGCGAGGCAAGACATGGAAGGTGCTGAACATGGCTTAGGAATAATCGAAAATGTCACCAATCAGAAAGATAAGTCGCCTGACTCGTTGTCCTACTCGACAATTCATGAAATGGTTCAGCAGAGCGTGGCTTTCCTTAAACGTCAATTTGATATGGTGGAACTGACAACGGGGGAGAAGCTTCTATCATCATTGGGGCTATCTAACGAGAAGGGTGGGAATAACATTCCTGCTATGCTACCAAGTACATTCGAGGCAACCGCGCCGTCTCTGCTACACGCATATGCTCGAGTTCTCGGTCTAGCCAACGATCGTGCTGGATTGTTAACCCTTCTCCGGTTGATGAGTCAATATGAGGCTGGCGTGAAATTCGCTTCTGATGAGCGCATGGGTGGAAAACGACTTGTACGTCGTACCGTGGTGGCTGCAAGAGTGTTTTTGGAGGGCGGTTGGGAGCGGACATCTGGCGTGTCTGAGCCTGGGGCTTCGTACGCAGCTCCTACTTCAAAACCTCGCAGTTTCCCCTGCGGGAGCAATAATCTAGATAATCCAGATAATTCTGGGTCCACCCAAAGAGCAAGATCTTTTGCCGATCCTATTGTCGGTGAAGCATACGACATCATTGAGGGTACAGAGCTCTTGTCGCCTTGGCCAACAGATGAGGAGGTTAGGGAGTATAAGGCCGTACTAACCGGAAAACGAAAATAGTTGCAAGTATATACTTGCGTGTATATATACCCATATCTTGTATAATAAAATATGAAAGTGAACATATTGAAAATGATACCCGAGCACCCAAGGTTTTGCAAACCTTTTGACGTCATATTAGGAACTTCTGTACCACCAACCACAATATTAAACACAATCAACAGAGTAGTACGGAGTATATATTCTATACATGTATTACACCCAAGGATCAATTGTAGGGCAGAAAGCAATAGAACACCATGCGGCCCTCGTTTTCTTTTAAATCCAATCCCAGCAGGCGAGGACTGTTGCGTATAGATATAGAGATGCCAAGAATGATCCCGCAGCCGCTCCTGGCCGAATCGCCGAAGCCAACCCTGGCTCAAAATGTTTGCTCCTCGCCGACAGAGCACAAACAACACCGCCGATACTCTCCATACACACATTTCCGCCTGTTTGGCCCTCCCTCCAATTCTCATCTCATAATGTCTCGCCGCTTGGTCCCCTCTCCATTTGCTCTCAAACGATTCGCTGTCGTCCAAGTCCGCTACAATAGCACTATTGTCGGCACCAGCGCCCGTGGTTCGGTAATTGACATCCAGCAGATCCCCGCACCCGGCGCCGGGCATATCAGAGTCCTTCTGCTGAACAGACCAGAAGCCCGGAATGCTATTTCGCGACAGTTGCTGGATAGCTTGACCAAGCATGTTAATTCTATTGAGGCTGAAAAGGGGGACGGGCCTACGAGGGCTTTGGTTCTCGCGAGCAATGCAGACGCGGCGTTCTGCGCCGGCGCGGACCTGAAGGAGCGGGCTACGTTTACGAGACAAGAGTAAGTTTATAAATATATATTTCGTTTGCTACACTCCCAAGTCATTGTTATCACTTTTTCTTTCTGGAGATTTTGTTTTCCTGTTCCTAGCTGTGCTTCTCTTAACGAAGCCCCGAGGATATCCGCTAAATATGGCTGTGATTAATACAGTACCGAAGCATTCCTCGCCCAACTACGACAAACATTCGCAAGCCTTGCTGCCCTCCCAATCCCCACCATCTCAGCCATCTCATCAATGGCTCTCGGGGGCGGCCTGGAACTCGCCCTGTCCACGAACCTTCGCGTCTTCGGCTCGACGAGCATGGTAGGCCTGCCTGAAACTCGCCTCGCCATTATCCCCGGGGCAGGAGGAACGTACCGACTACCCAAGCTCATTGGTGAGAACCGGGCGCTTGACATGATTCTCACCGGCCGCAGAGTCAGCGCGGCGGAGGCGTACTTCCTCGGACTCTGTAATCGACTGGTGGAGGTTAGCCCCGAGGAAGCTGCCCAACCAGGCGCAGCGAGGGAAAAGGTTTTGCAGGAGAGCATCAAGCTTGCTCTGGATATTTGCGAAGGTGGCCCCATTGCGTTGAAGCAAGCCATGAAAGCGGTTCGTGGGTTTGAAAAGGGGGCGGCAGCGGAGAATGAGGCCTACCTCGGTGTCGTGGAGACGGAGGACCGATTCGAGGCGCTCAAGGCCTTTGCGGAAAAGAGGAAGCCTTGCTTTAAGGGCAGGTGATCGTGCGGGATATATGTGTCATATAGATTCTATGGAATGCCTCAAGGAGGCATCCGGGGCACAGGGCCTCGATGGCGGAAAGGTTTGTATGGTGCGGACACGACAAGGAACCAGGCAGAAAAGCATGCGGCAGAAATCGTTAAGAGAGGTCAACTTGTATAATATGTACAGAATTTTACTTGGGATTTGTTCATATCTGGCAGATATGAGTTTTTGCGGAGACACGCGGTCTCTACGAGCATCTATCATATGGGGGGAAACATACAGTGGCTGTGGCCTGCCTAGTCAAATCGATTTGATGAAGTCATATAACCCAAGCGGCTCGTTGGAAGGTGGCTGGTTTCCCACCGTGCCCGTGAAAAGATAGTTCATTCCAACCCTCACAAGAGACTACCAAACAGGCTGCAAGGTTAATTAATTTATGGGGCCATAATGGGCAGCTGTGCTCCATACATTTTTCTTCTGGTGACATCATTTGTGTTTTTTTTTATAGATCTGGCCACAAGGATTCGCTTCGGCATTATATTCTCCATTCATCCACTCAGTAACTTGCCACGACTTTTCGAAATACTGCCGTATGGAATGCTGTTAGGCTACGACGATGGCATCTTCCAATTGTCTTCTCGTTCTCCAGCCCTCCGAGGAGGGTGTGTTTCACGGAAAAACTTCACATGCGGAGCCCCTTCAGCAAGCCGGGGAACTATGTTTGTTTGCCTCTACGAAAGGGTGGTTGTTCAGAAATTGCATCAGCTGGGATAGGGTGGATGAACCAGGCGTGGAGTAGGGCAAAGAAAGACGTAGGATGTTGGCCTGATATTATTACTGTAAATACAACAGAACAGTAGTTATTCCCATAGTAAGATATTTAAAACTTCCCGGATAGTTTTGCTGTTTTATTTATGGCTGCGCCATTTTTCTAGTGAATTCGATATAGATATCATGCCTCTTGTCATACCGGGTGGCTCAGGGACACAGAGGATCATTTCGCTTGGCTCCTTCTGAGGAATCGGGGATTGTAATAAACAATGACAAATAAGTTGCTATGAAAATACTACCCCGTCCTATTTAGAGGAGGGACAGGGTAAGTGTGCCCAGGTACGTTCGGGTCGACATTTAATGAGCTATTTTGAGTACTTACATTATTTCGGCCCTCCTGGTTTTCATATCTGGCTATAACGATTAGCCAAATTGTATGAACCGTACATAGATATATATAGACGCGTGACAAGGGAAATGGCGGAGAGAGAATATATTTATAAAAGAGCCATCACGAAATTGCTGGCATTGGAAATTACCATCCAGCACGCAATCGGATGTCATGCATTTAATAAATAGAAAACCTCGCCTACCTGGGATCCAGTGGGCCAAATCGTAAATCAGGCGATAAGTTTCCGATGTAGAACTTTTGCCTTTCTGGAACGTCACCACAATAGGAGGGTAGGGCAGAGGGTTCGAAGGCACCGGAACAGGATCCCGCGGACCAAGTTTCTGGTCCGCAAGATACATAGATGGATAGATTATCCGCGAGTGGAACGGCCGGAGCTGAGTGCTTAGGCTGCAGGCCAGAAGTGGTTGGAGATGCTTGAGGAGCAAGATCGCCTAGATGTTCTCGATTTGGTTCGATCCACTGGTTTGTAGAGCGTGCGCGAAAGCCCAACGCTATTGCCGTATCATGGAGCGTACTTCCCCAAGATTATTGAGAATCCTGGCTCCCAAAAACGCCAATATGACATAGGATGAGGGTCCTTCTCTCAGGTTTTCTCCATGGCTGATTCGCTTTGTGGCTGTACCTGGGCCCACCAGGAGGTAGGGTATCTGCTGCGGCAACTCAACGTTGTCATCCTCCATTTGTATCAAGCGAAGACTTGGCCCTGCCCTATTTTTATGCATCTTCATAGGTTCTTGGTTGCCCGTTCCCGGCTCTACAAGCATCGCCCGGCCCATTTGTGAATTTTAGTGCCGCACTCCCCGTGATGTGCGGCTCTGTGGGGGCGGATGGATGGGTTTGCAGACTCGATGGGGTTTTCCCCAGTGATCTTCGGGGCGCTTGTCTTTCCCCAAAAGCATAAATAGCATAGCACGACGAGCAAGAGACAGCTAGCTATTAATAATATGTCGACTTGTGCAGCGTACCGTACCTCGAGGTATAGTTAAGCACTGATTGCCTTGTCGAGTAGTGTGACTTGAGGGCGGGAGAACATACCAGAGACAGCTGACCTTGCCCACTTGCCCTGCACCGCGCCTGTATGTGTGGTATGGAAATGTGTGTGCGTGTGGGTGTGTGCCGACTCATCCTTTCCGTTATTGAGTAATTACGCAGAAGAAGGCTGTTCAATACCGCTGCTCACGGGACCAGGTTGTCAGTCACGGCTGTCAGGCAGCTTAGTTAGTTATATCTCCTGTACTCACCCAACCTCCGCCTTGCTGGTGACTTCTCCGCGTTTCCAACCTCACTTTTCGGCTTGTCCTACCGCACCCTATCCTGTGTTTTCCCTTCGAAGAATCTCATAGAAAAATCCAGCTATTCACTTGCCTTATTGTTGTTGTTTGCAGCCAGGGCAGCCAGATTTCATATATATATGGGGATGCCCCCCCGGGTTGTTTGCGTTGGATTCTGGAAAAATATAATGATTCCAGTCTGAACAACCATGGGTTCTACTACCGCCAAACGGTTCGACGTAAAAGAGTTTGGGTTGACGGAAGTTTACCGCTGTGCCGAACCGCTGGTACCACAGGTTGAGTAAGTTGTGCTTTGTTTGTTCTCCTTCTCGAGTCTTGTCCCGCCCCACCCGTACTATCTGGAGTTCACGTATAGAGTATGTGTCACTGACTATATATCTTGGATATCGGTACAGCATAGTGTTTGTTCATGGCCTTAACGGTACTTCCTACAACACATGGGCAACCAAGAAACCCGATGTTTTCTGGCCTGGCGATCTCCTTCCTCATACCCTGAAAGGTCAAAATATCCGGATATTGACTTACGGATACGATGCGAATATCGCTTCTTTCGCAAGGGGGACGTCGAAGGAGAGACTACATAACCATGCTGAGCACCTTGCCGGTCAGCTCATTGCAAATAGGAATGTAAGTTTGTGGTGAGATATTTCAGTAGGAGGCTTGCACGTCGCTGACAAGGGTTATACAGCTGCAAAATGCGGTCGAGCGGCCGATCATCTTTGTATGCCACTCTCTCGGTGGCATCGTGGTGAAAAGGACTCTCCTATACTGTGAGCATCTTAGGCACCCAAAAACCCAACATATTCGGTCAACATACATCTCTACCTATGCTATCCTGTTCATGGGAACACCCCACAACGGCTCTGATCTGGCAAACCTGGGCAGCGCTATACAGACATTATTCAGCCTGGTGCCAAAAAGACTATTCGATACCACTCCGAATTTGCTGAAGACCCTGAGGCCTGACAACGAGATTTTGCAAAACGTTAACCGCCAGTTCGCGGAGATTATGGGCAGGTTCCGGGTTTACTTTTTTCACGAGTCCAAACCAATGGACCTGAAAGGCACTCGCAAGTTCATTGTGGATGAATCTTCTGCCGCGCCAGTGATCGAGGGGGTGGAACGAATGGGGATCGAGGCGGATCACGGTGCCATGTGTCGATTCGAAAGCGAAAAGTCGCCTGGTTATGAGGCTGTGGCAGAAGCTATTCTTCGTTATACGAAAGAGGCACCAGGCGAAATTGCTAATAGATGGATACAAGAGCACCGAGCTCGAAGAAATAATATGAGAGATGAAGCTGAACGTCTTCGTAAGTTATCATCATCCCATGATTTATCCTCTCACACGTGAGATCAACCCCTGGTAATCCCTGAAATCAGATTCTAACTGAATTAGTGTACATGGATGACACAATGCGGCGGAGCCAGACGTCTCTCCATACGGAGAGGCTAGATTCACTTGGTAGGTCATTTTATATACTAAATCCCCTCCCGGTGCTGACCTGGTTCCCGGACATTCAGAGCAGCGGACAGGCGTATTGAGTCCGATGTCTCTTGTCTCGGGAAGCAAATATTTTCTTAAGCCCATCCAATCATTATTAACCCGGTACTCGGGATGTCTTGATAATGGCAGTCGACTGACAATCATTCATATAGGAAATTCAATATCATCGTTGCATACTGGACAAAATTCAGAGTTGATACCCATCACAAGATCTCAACTGATGTCTAGTGCCGAACTACCTCCACTTCAGGAGAGTGGGGAACCGCTCCTTGTTGCTCCTCCGGGATTTCACCCAAACTGGGTATTCGTCGGTATGGAAAAGGAGCTAGAAGAACTCCACAATCGACTGTTCAGGGTGAAAAGGCGAGCGGAAGATGTGGTTTCCGTCCTTATATACGGTGGATCAGGATCGGGAAAGACACACCTTGCCCGTCAGTACGTCTTTAATCAGCGTGCGACGTATACCGGTGGCATCTTCTGGATTGATGCTCGGTCCAGGGAATCATGTTGCCAATGCTTTTGGGACATTGCCGAAAGGGTGTCCTCAACGCAGCAGAAAGAGTCCCAGGACCCTGACTGGCGCGACAGGGACAAGTATATTGGCAAGGTCTTGAAGTGGTTCAGCTCAAGGCAAAATTGGCTTGTGATCTTTGACGGCCTATCTTGTGACGACGATGACGAAATCAACGAGTTCAAAAAGTTTATCCCATATAATACAAATTCGAGTATCATATATACCTCTGTCGATCGCACGCTGAGGAAAAAACGAAGGCTGTTTGAACCTTTTGGTCTGAAAGTCAGACCTCTGTCCGTCGAAGATGCTCGGGCGCTTCTTTTCAAGGATCTTAACATCAGACAGCCCACTGCAGAGCAAGTGCGGAAAGCGACGGAGTTGGTGGAGCATTTTGAGTGCTTACCACTCGCTATCCATGCTATGGGGCATCGTCTTAGTGCCACTGGGAAAGCAATCGAGAAGTTTCGTATCAAACCTCAAACCACAGATAAACGACTCGCGGAGCCGTACCGTGGAATCATGGCCGACCTGCAAAACAACCAACACATGGAGGCGGTCAATTTGATTACTGTCCTCTCCTTTTTCGGACACGACGTCCCTGTTGGGATGATTCATTTGGGCAGGAAAGCTCTCCTCGAATGTGGTGTTGAAATTCGTGCCCCCGAGGAGGAGGGAAGCTCTGAAAGGCACATAGATAACACCTTCGCCATCCTCATTCGATATGGCTTGATCGAGCGCGCTCTCGACCCCTATGTGTCGAACGAACACAGTCCCACTCTCCGACGGAGCACGGAGTTGCCAGATAGCCACCCTTCTTCAGAACTAGAGAGTTCACAAACGAGCGGCAGCCAACACCCATCATCCATCGGGGCCAATACTTCCATCGACGTTGTGAAAATACACACTGTGGTGCAAACATTCTTCCGCGATGAACTCTCAAGACTGGGGGTTGGGGCATTTGCGTGGTGGCTTATTGTATCGACCAGGCTCTTCTTGATGTCATATAACAATGCCACTGCTAGGATAAAAATTCAGCAGTCTCCTGGTCTTGTCAAAGACTTTGGCCAATATGAGACACATGCGAGCGTTCTTCTAGGCCTCTACAAACAACTTCGACCCCATAAGGGCAACCCGGATCTACCCCCCGATTTGGTACCATTGAACCACGCGCTGTCTCAGGTGAAGAATGATATTTCAGAAGAAATTAAACATCGATCACCAGTGGCCTCGCAGCAATTAATGAAACAGCAGAAATCGATTTTCGACCGAACTAGTAGCACGTCCTCAATGCCTGATACGCCGACCAGTGGATCTTCCCGGTTTACTTGGGAGATGGATGTGGACCAAGACAAGACCCATTCACCAATTGAATACATCTCTTCCCGGCAACCGCTACAGAACTTTCCATCTACTATTTCGCAGCATTTACCCCTACCTGTTGTAGAGGATCAGGGATATGAATCCGATTTGGAGGGCAGCGGGACTGCTCCTGCAATGTCTCCGGTTCCATCCCAGACCACAGAGGTACCTGAATCTCCGGCTACCGCACAAGATGAAGGCGACTGGAAGGTTGTTACCGCAAAGCCGAGGAGCCCGAGCTTCTTTGGGATGGTGACGCGCCGTTTTGGAATAAGAAGAATGCGTGGCCAAAGAAATCTGGGAAGCTACAGACCCGTCCATCCCGTTGTGTCTGTTTCTGGTGTCCACGGTCATGGATCACCGAGTCGCCCGCAAAATAACGATAGAGAACAGGAGATTTCGGCTAAATCCCAAGCGGAAGCATCTCTCGCCGCAGTGCACCTGGCGAGCTCACCCCCAACTCGTAATGGGGAAATAAATAAAACGAACTCCAAAGCAGCTCAAAAACAGAATTACCCTACTTATGCAAACGTGCTTGCTGGAAGACGCCCGAGTGCCACTTCATCATCTGGCCGATCCTCTCCACCCCAGGGTTGGGGATCAGATAGTAATAAATTTGCCGAGAACTCAGTCCCAGTACACCCCGGAAGTGCCCCGGCCCAATATGGCTGGTCACCCAGGTCCTCATCCGACTACTTGAACAACTCGTATCATAGCGAGGTAGGTACGGGATCGTCATGGAAACGCCCAGAAAATGAACGTGTTCCAACTCCGCCGTCACGCTTTCATTCCCGTCACCCGTCACGTTCGTCAGAAGGATCAAGCGGAAACATTCTAGGTCTTCAGGATGCAGTTCCACAATACCAATTAGCAGCACCTTCCAACCGACCCCTGCCGTACGAAGCTGATATAACAGTAACCAAACCGCGATACTCAAGCGTTGTTGTCCCACCCCAAGACACTCAAGGCCTAGGAGTGGTATCATATCCGAATACCGCGGCCTATGGTCCTTCCACGGGACAACCAATCCCAGCTGGCTACTCATCCCAGCCCATGTCTCGAAATGTTTCTGCTCAATCCGACCAATCGCTTCATACGGAGCCGACCAGAATGCCACCTAGGTTTTCACCTGGCCTGGGGAAACGACGTTCTTCACCCCTTGTTAACGTTGCTCAACCCGGCATGCCCAGACTTGATACCCGCTCTCCCCAGGCGTTGTACGGGCGTGGTGGTGGATCCGCCATCAGCTCTAGTCCAAGTACCCCAAATTCACTCGAGCCTACCGCGATGTCCCGTGCATCTTCAGGCCCAGGTATGATAGTCGACTCCGGAGATGGCGTGACCAGAAGCTTTGTAGAGTTCAGCCACCACCCTTCAACACATCATATCAGATTCGGAGAACATGAACCCATAAACATCGTGGATGCACGGATGCGATCAGGGCTCCATGAAAGACAAACTCACCCAGGCCAAGGCAGTGATCATACAGTCTTAAAACATTCAACAAGCCCTCCCTACCCTGACCGTAATCTGATGCCTAGCGCAAGTGACGATAATCAATTGCAATCCATGGCTCGCGCCCCGCTGGGAAACATTGGGAATCTCCCAGTTCATGGTCGATTCAGAAGTGGGAGTTCACCTGCTCGACCGAATCTTGATAGTTATGTCAGACGCCAATGATATTTTTTGCTAACTGCTAATTTGTTGATTTTTCTTGAGTTCGAGTTCACCTCGACATTTTCTCTTTTTCTTTTTTCCCTTCGTCTATATAGTTGGACTTTCATCACACTCTTTCCTGCTCATGGGGTTTGCTCACTTGTGTGTGCAAGTTGAATATTAAATAGGGGCCAAGTAAGTAAATGTTTTGTTGGAGTGATAGATGGGGTGGGATTCATTATGCATTGCATGGCGTTATACGTAATGCCTTGTTACATGCAACAAAAGAGGGGCGGATATAATAAAGGGATGGGCTGATGGCAAGGGAGTTTTTGTCCGGCCCGGTAATGATAATGGTAACAAGAAACCGAGTGGGAAATGCACGGATATTTCTTTCCGGTGTTTGGGTTTTTATATTTGAGTTTTCACAAAGAGCATGTCCGACGATGGGGGCACATCTGGGTTCGATAGGGGTAGCGCCATGATTTCTTTTATTATATTTTTATTTATTTTTATTTTTCATAGGTTATTGTTTATTTTAACTAGATTTCTCTTTTAGAAAATTAATATAAAAAACAGATTAAGAGTTGAGAGTATGTTTTAATTGTAGCTAGCTCTATTTATTCCTCCAGCACAGAGTACTTTTCAATGGATGTCAAGAACTCTGCGGTTTGGGCGGTCACATGACCGCGTCTCTGTCCACGATGCCGTCACTCATGAACCTGGTAGGGTGACGTCACAGGTAAAGCTTGCCAGGGAAAAGAAGCTCCAGCCCGCAGAAATGACGAGAAACACAATATATAAACTGGGGAATGGCTTGTTTTCTCCTCATCTCTATTGTCACTGCTAATAAGTACACCTTTGGATTCCCATCAGGATCAAAAATTCTGCCTATTTTTATAAAAGCGTTGACGAAAACCCTTTATATGCCCCATTTCGATATTGACTTGACTTGACAAACATACACCCGTACCACAGAGCTAGTTTTCCGATACCTTCGACAGAAGAAGGTATGTACATGTACATGATATAAATATCCCCATCGTATCGTATCCCTGCAGCTTGCTCTTGAGCTAGAGTCAGAAGCTTCTTATGTTTGCTGACCAGGCCATCCATCCCCCTTCTCTTAGTATCTCAACCCCCTGAAAAAGGAAAATAAGTATCTCAAAAACAAGCTACTACCTCATCATCAACATGTCCTTCCTTGCCCGCGCCACTCTTGTCACGAGGACGGCCGCGATCCCAGCCAGAGCTGCCAGCGTTGCAGTTGTTAGACCGGCGTGCTTCTCCACCTCCGCTCGGCAGGCAGATAGGGGTCCCATCGAAGTAACTAAGGAGACATTGAAAAAGGCAGACCGCGTTGTGTCAAATGCTGCCGTGAGGGGGATTGAGACCGGTGGTATGTAGTGATCACTGCTGCTTTTGACTTTCTACCCTCCTTTTTTTTTTTTTTGGCTTTTTTTGAGAGTCCAATAAAAGCGCTGTCTTGCTTTTTTTAAGAGTTGGTTCTTGGAGTATTGCTGTCGCATAACAAGAGCAAGGAGGCTGACGAAAATCGTACGAGAACAGAGAGGGCAACCCACAAGATCAAGGATACTATCGGTATCAAATCGAGACATGCTGAGGAGGGGGCCGCGAAGACTGCAAAGGAGGCGGGAGACAAGGCCTCAGAACTTAAGGATGCAGCGAAGGACAGGGCAGAGTATCTTAAGGAGAAGGCTAAGGAGGAGGCCGAGGAGACGACGGGCAAAGCATGATTTGGTGGTGGTGGCCTGTTGTGACGAAAATTGTCTGAAAGGAAAGGAAAAACAGCCCAAGTTTAAAAATGCTGGTTAATAACTTGGAACTTGTTCCCGTCTTGAGATGCGAAAGTGGCACATGATAATTTTTGACGGCATTTGTATCATAGTTCATTATCTTGTTATCGAGAATGAAACCGTACTGTACAAACGTATGTACGTTCCTTGCGTTGGAACAATACTTCAACGGCCTAAATTGATTGGGGATTCTATGCAGCTCAGGAAAGAGGCAGTCAACCAGATGGCGGAAGCATGAGAACATATTCCCTGGTGCTGAACCCAAATTTCAACACATCCTTGTCCATAAGCTCCATGTAACGTCCCTTGGGTGCGGGCTCTCCATTCACAGTAGATCCATTAGCGCTTTCCAAATCAATTAAATACGGGCGCACTCGACCATCTCTGTCGCCGTACTCGTTCCGTTTCTCGACGAAGCGGAACTGTAAAGCAGCGTGTTGTTTGGAGCAGCTTGGATGGTCGACAGGTAAGTCGACGACTAATCTTTCCCGCCCAATAAGCCAGCAGCTCCGTTCTCTCAACTCTATCGTCTCAAGTAAGACCTCCCCTTTAAATATATAGAGGCGCCAAGGGTCCCTTGCAGGCGGTTTTCGAGCTTCCGGGGGTTCATGATATTTTAGAACAATGGAGGTCAAGCCGTCGCCTGATTGTACCGTGTTGGTCTCCGCAGCTAGGCGGCCGGTATTAGCGAAGTTGGGCTTCTCCTTTTCTGGAAGTGGAGTGGACGTTTCTGATTTTGAGTCTCCGGGGGTTTTGGAGAATGCATCTTTCTGGGACGGAAGTGGGTTTTTTGAGCGTTTGGAATGTCTAGGAGATGGGCTACGAGATATTCGAAGGGGAGGTGATCTTGTTTTTGAACCCGACACACTTCGTCGTCTGTTGGACGGCCTCCCGCGGTCGTCGTCGTCGTCACGGCTTCTATCCCGATATCTTCGGTGTGGACTTCTGCTAGAACGATCGTTTCGTGCTCTAGATGTGTCTTCATAGCTTCTAGAGCGGCTCCTTCGACGGTGGGATCTATGTTCCCTTCGGGATGGCCTGCCCGGGCTTCGGGAGTGTCGCCTGCGGTCTTTCATACCTGGTCGATCGTCATCAGGTTTTCTCCGAAAGCTGTCGGGGTTTTCCTCTTTAGCTGCTTGAGAGCGCGCATAATCAATGGAATGTGGAGAAGTTAAACGTTGACGCCGACTCCGTCCATCATCTCCGTGTCTAGGCATTGTTAATTAACTTGCGGAGTGGTGGCTTGGGTTGTGAATATCATGTTTCCGCGCTGGGGAGAAATGATGCAAGTTGGCAGCGATGGACGGACATTCAGTCGGCCCGACGATTTCCCGTTTCCCGCAACTTGGAGGGGAAAAATAGTGGGAATCATTGGCAACACCCTCCCGTACCCATCATTCATGCGGACTATAATGGTTTCCTTCCTGAGGAGTTCGAATAAACGATTCAATGAGGGTACATTTCACTGTCTGTTTCAATGGAGAGTGTTTAACTAGCGAGTTATTATGTTGAAAACGCCGACTCTGTCATGCTACTGTGGCGGCTTGCATCTGTTCAATCAATTGCAAGTCGCCTCTAGCCTACAGTCAACGCCCACATCCCCGGCCCGTCGAAAGAAGCCTTCCATACCACGATACGGCAGAAGATTTGCTCACGTCCATAGCTCGTATCCATTGGGGCCGGAGGCTGACCTATCTTGGCCAGCAACATCAACCTTTTCCCCGTACGATATATTCAAACAACCCAGAACCGAACCTTATTCCAAGCGACGATATTTTGATCTTGTCAAGCTCTACCACCCGGATTCGCAGAATAAAGATCATCCGCTATGCAAAAACGTGCCTGAAGCCATCAGATTACATCGCTACAGACTTATAGTTGCGGCGCATGAGATCCTTTCTGACCCAGACAAGCGAGATGCATATGATCGGTATGGACACGGGTGGGACCATCGTACTGAGCTATTCGGCGAAAAAAGGACCAAAGACATGGATGCACGATATGAAAGAGGTACGGGCGGCGACGACTCCATATATCGAAACGCTACTTGGGAAGACTGGGAACGGTGGCATCGAAGACATGACCCAAATCAAAGCCAAGCCTCGACGGTTTCGCATGGCACGTTTGCGTCATTCCTCATTCTATTGATGATCTTTGGAGGCTTGGGTCAGGCAGTGACGATCGGTAATTTTTCGAGCTATGTCGAGGAACGGGCGAGAGATGCCGATGAGAAATGCGCCAAGTTTCTGCACGGCAGGAGGCAGCAGACTATTGCTCAGATGAATTCGTTGGATGGTAGGCTTCAAAGCTTCCTCATAAGGCGGGATCCTTATGGTTTCGGATTAAAGGAGGAAGAGGAGGAGACGTATCGAACCGTTCTAAGCCCTCACAACAAGCCTCACGCGCTTGAGGCTATGGACACATCGTCACCACCGCCAGAGAAACCTCTGGAAGTAAAAGAGGTTGGCAGTTAACGGGGCCTCGTCATTTTATTTGCGACCCCTTGTATATTTTCATACCTTTTGTTTTACCTTTTGCTTCATATTCCCTGGGTTTTATCTTATTGCATTGCAGGCGTTCGAAAGCAGATTGAATCTCTTCTCTGGATCATAACCAAGTTTGTAGTAGTTCAGCTACATGAATGGAATTGATATTTCTTTTCTTTTTTTCTTTTTTTCTCTTCCCCATGAAATGAACCACAATCCCTTTTGGTTTATCTTCATCTTTTCCTTTCCACTTGCTATACTCCGAATGATTGGTTCAGTTGAACCTTCAATGGAAAGCCCCAGTATTACATTGGATATCAAACATTATCTATTATTTCTAATAGGCCATGAACACTATTCACAAAGATCAACGCAAAATCTAACAAAATATCCTGATTCAATCCTCCCGGCAATATTCTGCAGCATCAACAACAACAGGCAAAGATACGATACAACCATAGGCACCTGAATAGAACATAGTGTTGCCCGCAGGGGGTTTGCGCAGGACAACATATGGCAATGACAATGACTTAAACAACAAAAGCAGGAACTCTGATCACCGAGAACATATATATATATCATCCCAACCCCTCCCACAGATCCCACTTCGGACCGTTCGATTCTCCCGCTCACACAAGGCATTTGACAGAGCTCCAATCAACAACCCAACAAACGGGGGCAATCATCCAACGAAACTTACAGCGCGACCCTATTGTTCTTTTTGCAGCAAGGGTTAGTATGACTCCCATTTTTTACAAAAACGAACATATGAAGGCTACATACACAGTTTATCGCGCTACCACTCCGCCCCATATATAACCGTCCGACTACAATCATCAGCACCGACAATAGCCTCTCATGCCATTGCCAGTGGTCAGGCAGCACTTCGGCCTCGCACAGATAGCGGACACTTCCCAAAAGCCGTGATTGTTGCAAACGAATAACTCATCCGTCGTCCCCTTGCGGTTGAGACTACATATGTACCGACCAGGTGTGCAATGGGTTCCTAGGGCTTCTAGGAAGAAGAGAGCCGTAGCAAGGATTGGCAGCTGCATTGTTTTGTTTTAAATATATTTTTATTATTATGGATTTTCGCTTCTTAGCTGCTCCTGCTTGGTATGTTTCGAGAAAGGGATGGATACGCGGGATTCAGAATGTGGAATTTTATGGCTTCCCTGTGGCGGTTTATTGTTTCTGGGAGGAAGATGGGTAGGTAGAAAAGGTTGGTGGGGTGGGATAGTATTCTATTTCGCTGGAGGAGAAGAAAAGGTGAAGCTTTTATATTCCCTCTGCCTATAGGGCTCGACATTCCGAATGAAAATGTACACCTTTGGGGCGTATCATTTCTAATAGACGGGACAGGACGTCCATACCTCTCCTGTCCGCTCCTCCCCTGGTAGAGGTTCTCAGGAAGTCTTCCCGATGGTCTATATTCCATTTTCGTCGAACAAAGAAGGAGAACAAGGTCAAAAGCCGCCTAGCTAGGTAGCCGGATAGTTACTGCGACAAGGGATGTCCTAGCTGTTTAATTTCCGTTTCTTGCTTGGTCCGCGGTATGATTTTGGCAAAATGCCCAGGTGATTTCGTCTGTTCATAAAAAATTGTTTAATGGAGAGCGTCTAATTAGTAAGACTGGTAAGATACCAACTTAGAAACACCGTGCCACAGAAAAGAGGATGAAAATCAATCACCGTCCATGTTTCTCTATTTGTTTCTGCATCAAATGACATTGTGGCAGAGAAGTCTTTTCTCTACGCCGCGCTCTTGAGAGAGCCAAAGGCCGGGGATTCTGAGCTCCATGCTGGGTGTTCGCGCATGCATTTCCTTCTTCAAAAATGTAGATTTTGATGCCTGTGATGCAAAATTTCTTTCATGCGTGTATCAATGGCCCGTCTCCGTCTCCCAGCACATTCTGGTGTGGTCTCAATTTCAGAGAACACGATCAATGCATGTACTGTACTTGGAAGCATGATACATTGGAAGCTGGAGTTTTGGTAAGAGAATGGGTGGGCCATAGATCAAGAACATGTACCCTATTCTCATTCGTTTAATCCGTATCGAAATATTCCACGCCAGTCTAATCTCTCCGACACCAGCACGTTTATTCTCGGCCAACTGTTGAGAAAAAGCCGACTACCCTGCCCGGTGGTGCAGAGCCGGCGACATATGGAGGAGAATCCTCTGTCTCTCTCCTTGGTGCGTTTTGTGTCCCCAGAAATATGTACCAAACTTGCCCGCGCTCTGCACGATAATGCGATTCTCATGAGAAGCATGAAAGATACCCCTCTATCAACCGCCACGCTAAGTTCAAAAATGAGGGGTTACCCTAAAATGGACGGATCTATCTAGTGACTGCACCGTCCCGCCCTAGCGCAGTCAGTTTGAGTAGTGTAGGCACTTGAGAGAGCTAGAATGCTGCGGCCTAAGTAGGACTCAGCGCGATGACTTAAAAGTTGCAAGTTGCGTCCATCTGATGCTCGCTATTGGATTGCAGAAGCCTTGGTCTTGATCACGACGCTGGCAACATTGACACGACGGAGCGTCCGGAGGTTTCACAGCTTCCAGCTGCGAAACTTGCTGCACATCTCCGTGTGTCTTGCCAGGTTCAGTCATAATAGATTGCAATGTAAGTTGCGCGGATGCGGGGTTGATGCCCTTTCTAGTCGTCTTTGGCATAGTTATGTCAAGTAACAAGGGTAAACGTGCCGCACAATCCGCTCCTGGGCCGGGTTCAGGGTGAGCAGGTGCGGCTGATAAATATGGTAAGATAAACAAGGACATGCGCTCCTTTGCTTCGACGCATGCCATGTCGGTGCAGTGGTACACAACTTCTCATCCCCTTCTGAAATCCAAGTAGCGGTTAGAATCGAATCAATTATGGCAGAGAGCGACGTAGATATCATCGTTGTAGGCGGTGAGTTCCCAAGAGTGTTCCCAAGCGTGTTCCCTTCACGCTCTCCAGAGATCTCCAATTAACTAACTGTCTTTGTTTAGGGGGACCAACGGGGTTGATTACTGCGGGTCGTCTGGCTCAAGCCAAACCAGACCTCTCGATCCTGGTGATCGAGGCGGGAGTCAATTCTCGGAATAACCCTATTGTGGTCAACCCGGCGATGTACCTGGCGAACATCGCGCCAGGCTCGACCACCGCGAAGTTCTACAAATCCAAGGCCAGCGATTACCTCGGAGGACGAGAGGTTGTTGTCCCGATTGGCAACATTCTTGGGGGAGGCAGCTCCATAAACTTCATGGTCTATACCAGGGCCCAAGAAATAGATTATGATGATTGGAACACAGAAGGTTGGACGGGAAAGGACATGATACCGTTGATTAAGAAAGTAGGTACATTACAATGCAATAGTTCGAAATGTTACTACTGCTATACCTTGAACTCCAATTCTCATGTCTAACTCTTATACTCTCAGATCGAGAGATTCCAAGATACAGACCCTGAAGTAGATAAATCCATCCATGGCTACAACGGGGAGCTGAGTGTCTCCGCGGGAGGAACCTATGTGCAGGCCCCGTTCCAGAAAGATTTCTTCAAAGCATGCGGGGATATTGGAATCAAGAAGGTCCCAGATGTACAGGATTTCAAAACGGCGAACGCAGTTGGCGTCAGTCCCCCCTCTCCCTCTTGTGGTAGATACGAACCTTTGTTAACCCGTGTAGCGATGGAACATGTGGATCGATGAGAAAACTGGCTTGCGGCAAGACGTGCCTCACAATTTCCTCTTCCCCATCCTAGACGCAGGGAACACGAAGCTCAAGGTCCTCACAGACTCGACTGTAGTAAGGGTCTTGTTTGATGAATCCAACCGAGCCACGGGCGTTGAATACGTACCTACCGGGGCAGATCCCTCGACAGAACCGATTGTAGCACGCGCAAAGCAGCTTGTTTTAGTTGCAGCCAATGCGCTAGGTACTCCCCAGGTCTTGCAAAGGTCTGGAATCGGGAATAAATCGAAACTTGAGGCGTTAGGTATTCCAGTGGTGTCTGATTTGAATGGAGTCGGGAGCAACTATCAGGATCACCATGGTGTCTTCTATTCATACTCCTCCAAAGCGACAGCGGAGGAAACACTGGATGGCCTACTCACGGGCCGCCTCCCCCTCGAACAGGCATTGTCGCTAAAGGCAGCCAACCCCACCCGCCATTTGCTTGGGTGGAATGGCCTTGACTGCTTCGGAAAGCTTCGACCCTCAGAAACGGAAGTAAATGAGTTTGGCCCAGCGTTACAGGAAGCGTGGGATAAGGATTTCCGTCACAGAGAAACTCGGCCCTTAATGCTTATGTGCACAATCGCAGCGAATCTAGCACGAAAGGGACCACCAGTCGAAGGACAATTTTTCTCCACGGTTTCATATACCGCATACCCTTACTCACGGGGGTCAATCCACATTACGGGCAAATCCGTCACCGATACTCCAGAGTTTGATGCCGGTTTTCTCAATCATCCTGCAGACGTGATGAAGCTGGTATGGGGATATAAGAAACAACGAGAAATCGCGCGCAGGCTGCCATATTACAACGGCCCGCACCATGTTGGTCACCCGGCATTTCCTCCAGGATCAAGGGCAGACCCCGAGGTAGTGGACGCGGCTTCTAAGGCGAAGGGATACCCAGTGCCGATAGAATACTCAGAAGCAGACAATAAAGCCATCGAAGAGTGCATCCGCGAGAATCTTGGCACCACATGGCATAGCATGGGCACCTGTGCAATGAAACCAAGGGAGGAGGGAGGAGTGGTAGACAAAGACTTGAATGTCTATGGTGTTAAAAATCTAAAAGTCGTCGGTAAGTCTTTTGAAGTTTTGATTTTCTTGATAAAATTTTGTTTTCACCCCTGGTATATACAGATTACTGATGAATGACTGACTCCCATAGATCTCTCGATGTGCCCAAGCAATGTAGCAGCAAACACGTACTCGACTGCACTTGCTGTTGGAGAGAAAGCTGCGAGCATTATCGCGAGAGAGCTAGGTATCCCTTACACCGTCTAGGTCGAGTGCTCAAGGTCTATTTTATATATGAATTAAGGGTGCAGCCGGTGAAGCGCCCAATAGTTATCATGCATCCGTCAGGAACGGGCGAGATGAAGTTGAAATACAGTGATTATCATTGCTTAGTGCCCAGTCAGCCTTATCATTAGTTTCAGTTGGTTAGTTCAATTCATACACGTGAAACTTTAAATATGCTTGCTTCCAAGGTTCTGTTGCGATGTATTGTAGCTACTCGGGAAGTCTATTTTTGGTATTTAAAAATATCCAAAAGCTTCGCTCGTTGCATGATACAGCACATGTGATGCCTTGGACCTTGGTTGATAGACGTCAATCCAAGGCTGTCTACACGCGGCCAAGAGCCACTATTCTTTTAGGAAGAGAACACATCTCCTAACGTGCAACACGAACTCAAAGCCGCCAACGGCTCTACTTCTGATTAGTAATTGTGCTTTGCTCGTAAAAGAGGGGATAGATAGTTGAGTTACCCAGGTAGTTATTTAACGTTACCTTGGTAAAGAAAACTAGTTTATATGCTAACCAACGCGCCCAAACCAACCTAGAGCAAGAAAATCAACCTTCTCCAGGAATTGCCTGGGTAGGTAAGATAGACATTGCATTTTTGGTGAACCCCCCGTCTTTCTCCAGGAAACCATGGATGCGAAACTCAACTTCAGCACCCTGAAGGCGCTGGCGGCACGCGTCCCGCTGCTACTCAAGATAACCGCTTTGCATGTTCTCAAGCGCTCTCCCGCCGCTGGCAAGCAGGACTTGCAGGTGGAGCTCACAGTCAACTTGATCCGATCATTCATCTCGTTTGATTACCCATTGGGCAAAGCGCAGAGGGGCACCTTGAAGGATCCCGGCATCAAAGGCCCAATGTGGGTGTCGAAAATTAAAATGCCGAAGCCCGCTGAACCCTCTCTTCTGCAGTCTTTGGTCAAGGCTATTGAACATCATAAGGAGGGCCATGAAACGTATGATGTGCCCCAGCTGGCCGATGTCGAGGCGGAGTGGACGGGCCACCGGAGCGGAGCGAGTGCCAAGGCTCCGCAGCCAGATGTCTCCGAGGCGGAGAAGTTTAAATCTATGATGGCGGATGTTAAGGAGGATATTACGATTCTTTATTTGCATGGTGGCGCATATTAGTATGGCCTGGCCCAATTTTCTGTTTTTTGATTGTAATTCATTCTTCATGGGCAAGATGAACTTAAACGGCTAACACATATGGCACAGTTTGATGGACCCATGTTCGCATCGTCCCACAACGGCAAGACTGGCTAGGGAGACGGGCGGACGCTGTCTCTCTGTCCGCTACAGACTGGCTCCCCAGAACCCGTTCCCAGCCGCCCTCCTTGATGCGCTGGTAGCCTATCTATATCTCCTCTCCCCGCCGGAGGGATCGCTACACACCGCCGTCCCTGCTAACAAAATTGTAATTGCCGGCGATTCAGCAGGCGGCGGACTCTCTCTCGCACTTCTACAGGCCATCCTTACAATCCGCCATATGTCCCCTAACCCAACAATCCGATTCCACGGGAAGGACGTACCCCTCGAGCTTCCCGCAGGAGTCGCGACATCAAGCCCATTCGGCGACATTACACTCTCCCTGCCCTCGATCAGCAAGAACCTCCATTTAGACTACCTCATGCCAATCCACGACCCGACCCAAGACTTCAAACCAATGCCTTTGCCCAAGGACTCTGACTGGCCCACATCCCCACCACGCGCCGAAATATACGCCAACGCAGACATGCTAACCCACCCCTTCATCTCACCCCTAAGCGGGCCGACGGAGATATGGAAAGACGCCCCGCCGATATTCATCACCATCGGCGAAGAGCTGATCGAAGACGACGGCACGTACCTGGCGAAAAAAGTGCACGAGGCCGGCGGCACGGCCGTCCTCGAACGCTTCGACGGCATGCCGCATTGCTTCGCGTTCATCTTTGGCAATTCTGCGGCTGGGAAGCGGTGCTATCGCGGCTGGGCGGATTTTTGTCTTGATGCTGTGCATGGCCGGGTGAAACGGACGGGCCAGGCGCTGTATATCCATCGCGATGGCTGCGGGACGGTGACGAAGGAGTTGGCTGAGATTGGGTCGTTGAGTTTCGAGGAGGTGCAGCGGCTGATGGATGCGGGGAGGGATTGGAGGGTTAAGGGGGAGAGTGTCCTTGTGAAGGCGTGGGAGCAGAGTCAGAGTAAGGCGAAGTTATAGGTGGGGCATTATATATATATATATTCTCCCTGTATTCCTTTCTGTCCAAGGGGTATCGTTTTTGTTCTCGGGAAACCTATTTATGCGTCTATGCTATATATTCAATAAACGGGTATCATTTCCACTAAACTAGGCAAGCGACCCATTTCATACGTCGCGTGGGAGCCCATTTCATATCAGATTTGATTTTGAGGGGCAATTCAGACAGGTAAACTTTCATACATGGCGAATCAAAGTGTCTATCTATGTAATACTTTTGATAAGGATGGAAATCTCGTATCCCCCACGCCAACCAATCCAATGTCGTTCAAGGAACAAAACCATAGCTGCGTGAACATGAGCATCAGCGAAACGGTCGTAGAGTTGGATATGAAGTTAAGTCCTAACCAGCCGAGTTCTGCCCTTGTTGATGGGATGGGGGATGTTGGATACATTGAAGTATAGCATAAAATCTCAGAGAAAAGAAAAAACGGGTGCATCCAATTAGGAGTTTTGGAAACCTCTGGGATGAAGAGAGTGAGTTTCTCTATGTTCCAACCTCATTTTGAAAGCGCGGGACCACCCCCCCCCCCTTTTCCCTCTAGACCTTAGATACAAAGTATATGTACAAAAATAGATGTAATAGTATAGCAACCAAAAAGTTATAAATCCCAGTGTCATGTTAAGAGTATGAAAAAAATTAAACGTTAAAAAAAAAAGCAGACGGGGGAATCTCGGACGTAAAAAAGTATTAAAGGAGTGAGTTTGAATGAAATCGAAACAGTGAGTGCAATGCATTCGGAAGAAGGTTCGAGGTGAGGCCGTGCTTTGCAAAGCTATCGGAAAGAAGAAGAAAAGAAAGGAAAGGAAAGGAAAATGCGTGGGATATCAAAGAGCCACGTCCACTTCCCAGTCTCATATGTGCAGTTGGTGGATTTGGGTTTCTTTCTTCTAAAATTGCAATTGGCAAGAAACTTTTCAAAAAAACAGAAAATTAAAATCCCAATAAAACATAGAACTCATTTCCTAGAACCAAAGCTCTGGTACCCATCAAGCTCGGACAATGGGGGCTGATAAGGAGTTGGCATTTCGACCGGTATATCACCCGTCTTTCTTGTTTGGCCGTAGGTCGGGTAAGCCATCGGGTTCATCTGTATTCGGTTCTTTTGCTGTCGCTTGCGCCACGCAAAAAATGCAATAAGAATGAGGAAGGCTACTCCGAACGCAACGCCGAATCCTACACCAAATCTGGCCTGTTGTGACAATCCAGGCGATGCTGGTTGTGGATTATCGGCAGGTGAGGTCACCGCCGGTGGGCTGGTTATTGTCCCGGTTATTGACCCGTCGGTAGGCATGGCGGGGGGAGGTGCTTCGTTGGAAACTGCGTCGGATGTGGTGATGGCTGGTGGTTCTGTGCTAGGGCTTGTTTTGCTAGAGGTTGGCTCGGGCATGGTTTCGTTCGCGCGAGCTTTAATTGTTCCGTCGTCGTTCAGCAAAAATCCACGTTTGTCGACACAGCAGGTTGGATCTTTGACGCAGCAGTAGCTGCCGTCTGCACATATATTGACTCGTGGAAGGAATCCAGACGAATCCTCTGTTGATTTTGTGGCATTTTAGCAAATGAAACACTCATGTGCAGGTAATGCGGATATATATATATATTTCCATATATATTTGTGCTTCCATTTTCTCATCGATCGCTACGGTCGACTCACCCTCTATACAGACTTGGGCACATTTGCCATTCCATGGGTAGACGCTGCATGGCGCGCGGATGAGAGTATCTGGGTCGTTGTTGGCGGAGCACAACCGATCCGGTCGGCATTGCTCAGCAGTCTGACAACAAGAATCCGAATCTGGGCATTTCGTATTGTTGCCAAAGTCATTACCCGTAAAACCGAAGCATACTACCTTCCGTTGGCTGCTCATTTTTTTCAGTCAACTGGCGCGAACAAGTCGCGGGGAAAAATGGGGGAGGAGGATGTGGGAAGTATGATGTATGAGGAACAGCTATTCTTCTGAACGAAGAAAAGGCCAGGACAAGACAACTTCAGCACCGACCCATTCTTATTCATGGTTAAATAAGAAAATAACGCTTCTGGGGTCCAGAATCTCATGCATTATTGCCAGATGTCCAGGGATTTCCGACTCGTCACGGTTGGTCTGCAGGCCCAGTGCAGGGAACGAATTTCAACGAAAAGTGGCTGGCCCGCCCCCAACCCCTCTAACGCCCGTAGACAGGGCCACAGCCCATGCCAAACCAACCAGTCCTGTTGGCTTCCGGGTTCCCCAGAAGCCCCAGGCGGCCCCAATCGTTCAAGGAATCAAGAGACCCACGATGGCCCATTGATGGGCATCTGGTGGAGTCTGGCGCAGTGGATACCTTATTTAGGCTTAGCACGAGCCGTGCGCGATTATTTCTTCACAACGGAGCGGTGCTGTAATCAGTGTAATGGGTATTATTCAAATCCACAGAATGTCCGTTCTGTCGCAAATGTAGAGCAGATGTTGGAAGTCTGATATGTTTGCTGTTGGATGCTGGAGCGCAACTCTACCAGAACCAAGCAAACCAACCAACACCCCGAGATTGCATGCCGAGGAGTGGAAAGTTAATAGTTGGTGTGAGTTGGGGGTCCTGTTGCTGGGAGGGTGGTTGAGTCCATCTAGCAGCAGCGCCCAGGCGAGTTAACGTCTCTAAAATCCGTCAATCAGATCAGTACAGTTACAGTTTTCAAGCAAGGACAAGATTCGTCACCCTCAATTTCCAGCCTTATCAGGGGCAGGAGAAGCGAAAAAGGTGTTTAGATTAAGCCAGCCTTGGAGCTACTCCGCACACAGGAACAGTTCCCCTTTGGGCGCGTCTGGAAGGGCTAGAAACGGCACTATCCCCGTGTGTTGTGTTGTTGTTGCTTACCTCCGTGCTGCTAGGCATTACTCCGGCCTCGTGTGGATTGGCTCGGTTTCATCTTTCATCCGGGAATGCACTCCTGTGGCTGGTTTGGAGCCGTACGCAGCGTAGGGCTGGGCAATCCGTGTCGATCCAGCCTGGCGCTCCTTCCTGGCTTGAGGATTTTGCGTCAGAAATTCGGAACAATACAGTCTTCACGCTTAACTGAATTACCTATAGTCTTCAGCCTTGACATTGGCTTTGGCTACCAGTTAGCGCTTATTTATTATGCTGACATTCCCTGACAACATGGTAGCGAGCAAACCCGCAATGTCCTTTCTTATTTACCCTCCCCTCGATCCGCCTTCACTGGCGCTGCAATCCCAATCAGTGCGCTCTTCATGGTTCGGGAAGACTGTTTAGCCATGTTTAAAGTCAGAACTTAAGGGTTTTTTTTCTTTTTTTTGACGTGGGGTCGATCCAGGAATCCAGTAACATCCTTCCAAATCCCGATGCGCGATAAGGGAAGCATGGCCCCCAGCGCTTACAACTCTTGGATGCTTCCCGTGGCGGTAATCGGCGGGGACATGCGAATTATAACGTTTTTAAGTATAACTATTCATTTTCAGTATTCACCAGTATACTGGTATTAGTATTGGTATCTCGAGCTACTCTTTAATATAGTAAAGCATGAATCCCCACGACGCACGCTGCCCTTTGCAAACCAAAGGGATGGGGGGGGAACAAATGGAAAAAGAAAGAGTTCAGGGTCCCAGGACATTGGTTGTGCTCTCCCTCTACATTTGTGAATAAACTGCCGACTCCCGCTTGATAAAAAACGCCAACATCCGTAAACTCGCGTGAGGCCAAAAATAAAAATAGAGAACCCCCGACGAACCAACAACTTCAAGGGAAGCGCAGGAAGGCTATTAAAGGAATCCAAGGCGAGGTGGGGGTAGGGGATACGGCTTGGCCCCCACCACCCAGCCTTTCACAGGACAGAATGAATATCTCAAAATCAAAATCTCAGAAACAATTAACTTTAAATGACTATATATATTCATCCTGCATCATCCCCATATCCATATCGGATTCAAACCATTCAAAACTCGGAGGATGCGCGGGTATGTTATTCTGCTGGTAGTCCACAACCGGCCACTCGCCACCAGGTGGGCTGTCGAAAAATCCGTCCCAGAGACCCAGGAGCTGTGCTATGAATCGGAATCCCGCAACCAGGATTGTCCACACGGGGTTCAATATAACTGAGAGGTGCGACCAGCGCCAGAGCATAGTGGGTATAACCAGAGGCATCCGCGGCGCGTTGGGATCGAGACAATTCCGTTCACACGTCGCGGCATATAGTGGATGGCAGTAATAGTCACACATAACCAGCTCCGCGAAGTACCAGGTGAGAAATCCGAGGACGATCCAGCTAAGGCGTGTGGGGCGAAGGCGATTGGTGTCTGGGTGACGATACCAGAGTCGGGGTAAGGGAAACGTGACGTAGTGACGGCCATCGCTATGGAGGTCACCGGAGGAATCTGTATGGCGATGAAGTGGTTTCTTGCTTTGTTTGGTAGTCCGCGATAATAAAATGCTGGCGTCTTTGGCGATCTGGCGTTCGAGACTTGTTAGTCCTGTCTGGGTTGCGTTGATACTCCGAACAAGAGATTGGAGTTTCTTATTCAACCGTTCAACGACAGCGTCGTCTGTCTGAGCAGAGGCTTTGTCCTCGGTGTCATCCTCCTCCTCCTCCCCTTCCTCGCTGCTTTCAGACTTGATCAAGGGCTTAGAATCCAATATAGTTGAGTTCTCGTCAAGCAACTCCTGTAACGAGTCAATGGTGCTTTCCCCAAACAATAGGCCATGGTTTCCGGATTTTGCGTCCTCAATCACCGCCTCCAACGCACTCCGCGGTAATTTGGGCTTCTTTAATGGCTTTGAAGAAGCTCGCTTCGTCTTCGGTTTGGGCCTTGTATCTTCTTGCGGTTCTGGCGGCGGTTTTTCCGGCGGTGGGTTTTCTTCTGGTGACTTTTCTGGCTGGCTCTTTGCTGTCGCTGCTAAACGTCTGTTTCTGGGATGGTTTTGAGCCGCTATGGCACTCGGGGAAATAATTTCCAGAGAAGTATCTTGTGGGGGTTCAGCGGTACGATCCGGTGCCGGAGTATCTATCCATGCGCCAGTCACCACTGGTGTTTTAACGTTGAGGAGAGTGTTATCAGCTGGGGTCTGCTCTGGCGTGCTAGCTACACTTGGACTTTCCCTTCTCGAAAGTGTCCGTAAAAGTTCCTGGGGGTCTTTTTTAGATAAATGTCGCTGCCTTTCGCGATCTGTCTCTCGATATATAGTAACGGGAGAATTCGGTATAGGGTCTCCCTCTATTGAAAATCGGACCTGCTCCTGCGGCACCCTCCTTTCAGTCTCCCTGTCCCCTAACCTATTTTCCACCAGCGGTTTGTTCCTGAAATTTTCAATTTCGTTCCTTGGCGGAGCATTGTTTCGCACAGGCGGACTATCGGAAATCTGTAACGATCGAGCAGTAAAATCGATATCATGCTCTAGTGCTTGGTCGGTTGACTGCACTGTCCTCTCGTCAACGTGATTATTCCCATTTGGTCGACTAGCTTTGTTCAGCCAGTCCTTGGACACCCGTCCGCGCAAACCCCATGTCTTTGGAACGTTGAGGGAAGGTTCTACATCTTCGCGAAGCGCTTCCTCTTCATTCCGGCGTTGTAGATTTTCAAATGACAGAGCAGCTTTTAGCCCGACCTTGGCTTTGCTGAAAACCGGGGATTCTCGCTGTGTTACACGCTTCAGCCGGGCCTGATCCATAGCATGTTGAGCAAGTTTTTGCCGCAACGACTCGTCTGAAATATCGCTGAAACTAAGACTAGAGTCATGGGTATCACCCGTACCAACATAATCGTCTTCACGCCGCGTCGCGCCAGGGGTCGGGGAGGGGCTTCGTGTCCGATCGAGTCTTGCAATATCGTAGGAAGGGTCGTAATGGTCCTGAGCGACATATTCAGCCAGGTCATCCGCGTCGTTAATCTGCTGGTAAGTTTCGATCAGTTCGTCCGGAGGGGGGCTTGAGACCTCCGCCATCAGCCGTCTTGGAGGGGTTTTCACTTCATGGTCATCGTTGGTGGGCGGCGGGGGTGGGCTAGCAGCAGCAGCAGCCTGGAATGCGCCTTTCAGCGTCCTGGTATTGCTAAACGTAACACGGGATTGCGCGCCATTCCTGGGACTTAGAGTAGGAATTCGCGACTGGTAGGCCATGTTCTGCGCCTGGCCATTTCGCTGCGGTCGTCGAAATCGAAGGTCGTCATTGTCGCGATCTTGCGAGTCGGGAGGATGGGCGGTGTGGTCGCCGGTAGACATAGCTTGTGTTGGACTAGTCCCGAAATTCCATCATATGCAGCGCCTGCATAGCGCCAGATGGCTATAGCATTTGACGCATTCCTTTTTGCAAATCTCGGGTTCGGGGGTGGGAGGCTGGGTGTGTGTTGTTCAGATTCCAAGATCGCGTCTACTTGAAGGTGGAATGGAATGACTATGGGAGTCCCAAAACGGACTAGCTCGTACGGCAGCCTATAGTGACAAATGTCTCAAATGGCTTTTTTTTATGTTTTTTTGTGTTTTTCAGTGTAAAAGGCTTAATTCCACATAATACTCATTTTTATTGACACACACCAATCACACTAGTCCTAATGTGGTTAGTATATTACTATATATGGTTTAGTCAGTCTTGGCTGACTCCACCTCACAGATCTTGCCACAGAATTCTCTCAGATAGAACTCTCTGGGTATAGTGCCCCTCAGGTGTAGAGCCCCCCCTCTGGGTATAGAGCTCAGGTATAGAGCCCTGGGTGTAGAGCCCCCCCTCTAGATATAGAGCCCTGGGTATAGAGCCCTGGGTATAGAGCCCGGGTATAGAGCCCCCCCTCTAGATATAGAGCCCTGGGTATAGAGCCCTGGGTATAGAGCCCGGGTATAGAGCCCCCCCTCTAGATATAGAGCCCTGGGTATAGAGCCCTGGGTATAGAGCCCGGGTATAGAGCCCCCCCTCTAGATATAGAGCCCTGGGTATAGAGCCCTGGGTATAGAGCCCGGGTATAGAGCCCCCCCTCTAGATATAGAGCCCTGGGTATAGAGCCCTGGGTATAGAGCCCGGGTATAGAGCCCCCCCTCTAGATATAGAGCCCTGGGTATAGAGCCCTGGGTATAGAGCCCGGGTATAGAGCCCCCCCTCTAGATATAGAGCCCTGGGTATAGAGCCCTGGGTATAGAGCCCGGGTATAGAGCCCCCCCTCTAGATATAGAGCCCTGGGTATAGAGCCCTGGGTATAGAGCCCGGGTATAGAGCCCCCCCTCTAGATATAGAGCCCTGGGTATAGAGCCCTGGGTATAGAGCCCGGGTATAGAGCCCCCCCTCTAGATATAGAGCCCTGGGTATAGAGCCCTGGGTATAGAGCCCGGGTATAGAGCCCCCCCTCTAGATATAGAGCCCTGGGTATAGAGCCCTGGGTATAGAGCCCGGGTATAGAGCCCCCCCTCTAGATATAGAGCCCTGGGTATAGAGCCCTGGGTATAGAGCCCGGGTATAGAGCCCCCCCTCTAGATATAGAGCCCTGGGTATAGAGCCCTGGGTATAGAGCCCGGGTATAGAGCCCCCCCTCTAGATATAGAGCCCTGGGTATAGAGCCCTGGGTATAGAGCCCGGGTATAGAGCCCCCCCTCTAGATATAGAGTCCTGGGTGTAGAGCCCTGGGTGTAGAGCCCCAGGTGTAGAGCCCCAGGTGTAGAGCCTCTTGAATGTAGAGCCCCAGGTGTAGAGCCCTGAGTGTAGAGCCTCTCAGATATATAGAGTCCCCCCGGGTATAGAGCTCTCTCAGGTATAGAGTCATGTGGGTATAGACCCCCAGGCATAGATCTCTGAGATTTTCAATGTGGGTCTCTATTTCATATAACCTCCAATGAGAAGAGCTCAATTACTAATACAATCAGTATTATTGATGTGTGCTCATTGTAACGCTAGTATAAAAAACCCATTTGAGACATTTGTCACTATAGGCTGCCGTAGCTCGTGTTCTCGGCCTCCGCCATTGAGTTTCGAGAAAGAAACATCTTGGAAGCTTGAGAGCTGAAAGCCTGACCTTTAACCATTCATTCTTTATTATGCGCCTGGTCCTATTGTCTTTTCAATTGGTCTCCATTGCAGAATATATTTTCGGGATGTATTAATAACTGCCAGTGGCCGTTGTCTATATCCACGCATTACGCTGCTCTATTTCTTCCATGTGAGTGTCAACTTACCTACTGTAGGTATGCTTGATACAGCTCACCAACTTACAATTTTATAGGATAAATCCCACAGTATCTGGATATTGGGATGACACTTTACCTGGTCACAGGGCTTAAATTTCGAACCCAATCGTAACCCCTGAGAAGGGGGTTGAAAAAATCCGTAACTACCGGAACCAGCAACGCTGAACGAGAGTTAACATACCGAAAAGGAACGGAACGAGAAGCGGAAAACAAAATATGGCCAAACCCGCGAATGCTGCCTCAAATAAAAAAAAGGCAGCAGCATATACTGCTAAACCCTCGACCTCATATTCAGAAGCAACCAACCCTTCAACCCCGCCGGCCCCTTTCACCAAAACACCACCATCACTCAGCCCATTCCTAGCCCCCCTCTCCCCAAAACATGTCTACCTCATCCACCTAGACACACACCCACGAAAGCACAAGCGCCAAATCTTCCTCCTGCCCCTCTTCCTAAATATCGCCATCCTAGCCCTAATCCTCCTAAGAGTCTACACAGGCTACCCAACCTATATCGACCTCCTCGCCTTGATTCTCGGGCGAGAAAGCTCGGCCCTAGTCAACACCTCATCCGCAAGTTGGACCTATCTCCTCACAACCCTCCTCCGCAGAACCCTAACATTCCTCCTCGATTACCTCCTCCTCACCATCCTCCTCCCCTGGCCCGTCCGCTTCGTTCTCGGCCCCGCACACTGGCGGCGCAAGGTCGGCTTTCAAGGCTGCGAAGTCATCGTGCGGAAGAGCAGGGCGTCGTGGAGCGATGAGTTGAAACCTCTCTCCTGGATCCGGGAGGACGATGAGACCATCAAGACCAAGGTGATCCCCGCAGTGACGCCGCAGCGGCTGCTGAAGACCGGGTATCTGCTCATTGATGCGGATTGGGACCTGGATTTTGCGGCCATGGTCAAGGCGCATGAGCTTGTTGCGGAGGGGGCGCTGACGGTTGATGACTTTAAGACTGCGGTGCTTGTTCATGGGGGTGGGGCGGAAGGAAGGGATGGTTTGCAGTGGCTGGTTTGGAGGGTGGACGAGGAGAAAGGGGGCGGTGCCGGCGAAGGCGACGCGCCGCGGGAACAACCAGATGGAGGAAGGCTCTCAGATACCCAGCGAGACAAGATTGTCATGTTCCAGGAGAAGCTGGCGTCGATGGGGAAGGAGGATTTGTTTTTCCGTTGGGTGGAGCTGATTCAGTATGAGAGTACCCAGCCTGGTGGGTTCACGCCGGAAAGACAGCGGAAGACCATGAAAGAGACGCAGCAGCTGTTTGAGGACCAAGGGGTTGATTTTGAGAAATTCTGGGCGGATGTTGGAGGGATGGAGGGGATAGATATGTAAATAGCATTTGGGTGAAATATATAGATCCTTTATAGACTATGGGATACCATGCATGCTCCTTGCTCTTCTTTTTTTTCCGCTTTACAATACAAAACTTGCAGTGGCGGCTAGTCATAGAAACTGTGCTTCCATTTATAATCCCGAAAAGGTTTACATAACATAAAACGGAGACAGATATTTCAATTGCAATCTCATCATCAGTCATCCAACGTTGCGTCACACGGGGAAACTGCTATAACTACTGCTATGGGTATATATATATGTTCAAGGCGCAACAGATAAAATATGCAAAACTTAATAGCCAGCAGAAAATTGCAGAACGATCAAAACGTCAACCCCCTCCGCCCCAAAAAAAAAGCTACGTAAGTCGGGATAGAGTGGATGCAACCATCAATTCCCTACTCTAGTAGTGGCATACCCAATAAAGGATGGGAGAAGGGAAGCAAAAAGCAAATGCTAGAAATGGGCTGCTATTAAATTGCAGAAAGAATCATGAAGAAATGAATAAACCAAAAAAGATCAACAAGAAGTAAAATATCGTCAGTAGGCAGACTGCTCCAAGGTAAGAAAATAATAATGAAGATTTCAGTATTATATTATAATAAATGGTACCAAAAAGAATTTTTCCCTATCCCCCCCTTTCTCCGTGTCACGCTGTGCAAAAATATATATAAAAAGAAAATTAAAATCAAAATCATCGCTCATGTGATTTCGTTGTTTCGCCGCTGTTGGGCCGCTTAAATAGAGCGCAGAAAAAATAAGTTCGTCATATCATATCTTCGTAAGATAAAAAAAGAATGGAAGGTTTTGTTTGGGACATATCACGCTTTAGTTTAAACAGACAGATAGGTCGTGGGCATCGTTGGGCTCGTGAGGGTGGATTTTTTGTTTTCTTCCCGTTTTCGGTTTCCTCCTTTTTGCGTTCATGGAAAAGGTCGGGCCGGGACATTAGAAAGAGGCTTGGTTTGCGTCGTGGAAATTTTTGGGGGTAAGGTGTTGGAGTAGAGGAATAGCAAGTAGTCCGCAACTAACTACCACTTAAAATAATCGTAACGTGGGGAATGAGAAAAACCGGCCGTCTGAAGTTAGCTGTATATTTTGCGCCCCTCGCTTACAGTGCAGAGTATGCGTAGAGATGGATAGTTGAAAGAGTTCGTTGGTTGCATTTAAGCGCGAAAATGGCGTGGGTAGGCCGAATCATGCCAATAATGGCGGCTCATTGATATCGGGCCTGGCGCCGAAGGATACTAATCTCAGACTCAAAGGCTTCCGCATCTAGCAAACCGGGACAAAAAAGATATAGTTAGTAAACCTGTAACTCTGCAAGGCAGGGATTGGATAAAGCCATGGGATAAAGAAAAACATATCTCCCGATGCAGAGTCATCATCCAAGTACGAGTCAAACTTAAACCCACGAGAGATGAAGATTGGCGGATGAAGATTGGCGTCGACACAATGACAACCATGAGGGGGACATACATAAAAATAAAATAA
The DNA here is from genome assembly GCA_001014755.1 of Blastomyces silverae. Lineage (NCBI taxonomy): Eukaryota > Fungi > Ascomycota > Eurotiomycetes > Onygenales > Ajellomycetaceae > Blastomyces > Blastomyces silverae. The sequence goes on from LDEV01002420.1 coordinate 55,025, forward strand.
ATAAAATACAAATAAAATATTTAGGCCACTCACCAATTTCGTGCGCAAAAGTGAACACATGCTCCTGGTGCGGCGTTATACGAGGACAATATTTATCTCCGTGGATGAAAATCGCACGATCGAGATCGGAGAGGATGATTGTTTTGCGGTCCACACGCCGCATCCACGACTTCGACCTTATATAATGGTGTATAAAAGCCGTCCATACGGGAACACTGCCGTTTCGGAAAAATGTATAATTATATATTAGCCCACTGATATTTCGCATCTTCTTCACAATCCATGCATGAGATTTTGGGCTTGGGGGCGAGGGTTAGGGGAGTTTTGGCGCATTTCAGCTCAAAACTCAAAATTTATGAAAATGTGCCGATTTAGATAGACAGAGCACGAAACAAGGAGACTTACTCCGCCATTTCACCAGAGTGAATCGATGCCTGTAAACGGATGGCACCGGAAGGGCGGTCCTGGAAAATACGAAGTGCGTGGAGGTAATTATCGTCGAGAATCCGGCTGTGCGCATAGTATATGAGTAAGAACCAGGCCGCTGACAGGGGGGGTACAGTCCTAGTTTGATGGGAAATATGTACATACCCGCCGTAGATTTCCATTTCCTCGAGAGAAAAGGGGTCTGGAGTCATGCTTATTGGACGACCGGAGTCTTGCCCTCGAAGTGCGATAAATGCGCAATGAAACAACACCATTTCTAGAAGTAGAAGGTTGGGTTAGACGTTGGACCATAATGTAACAATAGACAATGACACTAGAAATTTGGGGTGCTTCGCTTGCTTACTCTCAATCGTTTCAAATTCAAGACTCAGCCAGGCTCTTAAACCTTGGTCTTTGGATGATTTCGTACACAGTAAAAGATGGGAGTCTTGACGCGAGAGTGTAAGCACGTTCAATGGTAGTGTTGCATAAATTATCTTTGATGATGAACGGTGAACTTGACATAGGATCCGTGCACGATGATCACTGTCTCGCAGGTAGAGGATGGCTGTCAAGTTTGGCTTGAAATTTCTAGAAAGGCGCAAAGTAAGACAACTAAACTAGGAGTATATATGTACAACTTTCGTCCTTAGGGAAAAAAAAGGGTTATACTTACAGTCTAAACAACTCGTCATAGTCCTTCTCAAGACGCGCCAGTGCATCTGGCATATCGAAATCGCCATGACATTTCGAGCTGTATAGAGGAACTGTTTAGTTATGTAGACTATCAACAATCTTCAAGGAATCAAAGTAAACTAACCCTTTGTTTGAACGAGGTAACGACGTCGCAGTTGTACATCTGCTGAACAACCCCACAGCCCAGTGATCAATTGGATCAAGAAGAGAGAACGAATCGGTGCTGGTGGAATCCGTCGTGGATGGAGAATCTGGGGTTGCAAACGAAGAAATCGGGCTTTCAACCTCAAACCAACCTGGGGCATGTGGAGACGCCGTGCGACCACCAGCTGGTCTTCGTCGTTCATATGATCGTTTCTGAGTTGGGGTTGTGGGCACAGGTGTTTGCTTGCGGAGTGCACTCTTCAATGGAGGAGTATTCGAACGGGGTCGCAAGCCGAAAGGCGGGGGAGGGGGCGCGGGAGGGACTAGTGGTGCAATAGGTGCGGCGGGCATGGCGGGTGCAAGAATCACGGTTGGCCCAAGGGGAGTAGTGGACGGAGGCGGTCCAAAGGTACGACCGCCATTGGTGAAATTTGCCTGACGCCGCTGCTGAGTATCAATAGCAAATTGTCGATCCTGGACCATACGAAGTGCAGTTAAGGTTTGGCGGAGTTCAACGAGGGCCGCATGATCTCCACGTTCACTAGAATTGCAGATTGGAGGTAAGTAAATATATTCATTTCTGTTTCTTTGGTGGTTGTATATAAATGGCAAATATACCCCCCCCCCCAAAAAAAAAAAAAAAAAAAAGGGGACAAAAGCTTACTTTCTAACAACCAACATGATTTCCCCTAGCATTTGCTTATAGTATTGAAGCCGGGTAACGAGCGGGTACCCAGCTTCACGGTGGAAGTAGTCGCGCAAAAGGAACCATGTATGCCGAACATTTTGTTGCGTAGCCTGTGCCCGCCCACCATCGTCCATTGCAACAAACGCTTCATTGATCGTCCGGGTAGTGTGACGAAAGCTCGCCTTGACAACCAGGTCTATATCGCTGGCGACGTAGGCAAATTTTGGTCTGAGCGGGGAATTTTGTAAAGTTCCCAGAGAGCGGAGGTTGGCGCTGATTGTAAAGAGCTCTGTGACTACGGAGGTGATATTGGGCGCATCCTCCGGCACATGCGCGACAAATTTGCTGAAGATGTTTGCGACATTCTCCGCGTCCAGAGCGGGTTGGTGGAAATCCATACTGGCGCAGTCGAATAACGATCGATGTCAACGGCAGGCACCCATCACAGGCAAAGTATCATGGGGAAGGGCGTATATACATCCGAGCTTTTTGTGGAATGGGACGAAAGTCAAAAAAGAAAAGGATAAAACGATGGGGAGAGCTTGTAGTTTAAGTAGTTGCAACAATGTTGGAGGGCAACCAGGAACTTAAAAAAACAAGGCACTTTTTATTTCCGGACCACAGCACCCTTTTTTCCTTCTTTTTCCGGCTGCAGCACAGATTAGATAGACAGATATGTAAACAAGAGAAAAAGAAATGGTGGAGAAGATAAATAGACGCGGCTCCGGCAGATCCCAGCGTGTGAGTTGGCATTTGAAGCCGCATTTCGGTACTAGGCCCAATGTAGCCTAGCACTGCCCCTCACCGCCAGAAAGCGCATTAGTCATCCATCCATCCACTCCACTCCGCTCCTGCTCCTGCTCCTGCTGCTGCTGCTGCTTCCAACCAACAACAGGATCATGAATGTTGTTTGTTGGCCACTTCAAAAGTTGCAAGATCCCTCTTTCCATCCAATAGAATTGCATCTTTCGTTCCTTCAAAGTGTCTGCTGAGAGAACAAATGATTAATAGACAAACAAGACAGGCATAAGAAGCCTGTAACCATGTCTGCCCAACAGCATCAATAACAAGGGCAGACAGCACAGCGCAGCACAACAAAAGCACAGCACAGAGCTGAGCTGAGAAGGGGAAGGAATAGCCAAATCTCAAACAGATATACTCTGTATATATAACTGACAAATATACCCTTGGCTATAGACACAAGACAATAATACTCTTTCCTTTACCTTTTTTGGGCCCCCGTCTGATGCCTTTGAAACCATACAAAAAATGCAGCCTCATCTTTTGGCTCAGAAATGCTACAGTAACAACAAGGCATGCTATACTGCTATATAGTTACCGGAACCAATTGAAGGCGGATGAGTGTCAATTCTCTGCCAACATCAATTGTATCTACACGCATGGTTTTGCAGGGTATAATAAATATAGTGGCTCTCTGAGAAAGCAACTAATGTTGTTGAATGAGAAGGAATAGAAGGCATACATGCATCCGCGAATATTGTTTCCTGGAATCAGATCATATGAATATATAACTATTATCATTAAATCAGTATCAAAGAAATAACCTTCTCGCCTCCCTCCTGTCTCACAGGATGGTAGAAGCTACCTTTCTCTCCATCCATCTCTCCCATGCCTATTTGCGCCTGAGTATCCCATTCTAGGAGAAAGAATATACATGTACATACAAGAGTATTTCTATTGCCCATGGCATTAAACATTACTAGATATAAACTACTAACTATTTTAAACTTTCTCCTCCCCCCACCCCTCCGCTCCCGG